>JANBQA010000714.1:0-10814 GCA_027576955.1 Dimargaris xerosporica
CCCGACCCCTTATTACACTGTTTACCCGCTGAATCCAGGGGTTCGCTTCAAGTACCGAGTTCACAGTCCACTCTGCCTATTACCTTGATGGATTATGCTAGAGCCCCGTCGTCCACGGGCGCTTCAATAGCTAACACAGCCCTGACCACAGCAGCGGCGCCTTTGGGAGAGGCGCAGGACCCAAAGTCGGCCACAGTTGCCACACCTACGACGCCCGACCAAACGGCTTCCAATGCAACCACCACGGCTTCTTCGGGGTCGACCACACCGTCCAACCCCAACGCCAAGCCCAACGAGTCATACGCCAGCCTGATCATGCGCGCCATCTATGATAGCCCCACGAAAAAGATGACGCTCAATTCTATCTATAACTGGGTCCAAGAACGCTATCCGTATTTTCAAACGGCGCCTCCCGGTTGGAAGAACTCGATCCGGCACAATTTATCGCTCAACAAGGCCTTTCACCGCATTCCGCGAGCCGTGAACGAACCGGGCAAGGGCTCATACTGGACCATTGACATGAACTACGTCAACGACGCCCACCGACCCAAGGGCCGCTACAACCGGTCCACCAGCGACCCCCACCCTTACCCCATGTCCATGCAGTACTACACTGCTTTTGACCCCTATGCCCGCCGACCACTGGCTATGCCCACCCAGTCGCAGCTGGGGGGAGGCCCGTCTGCTCCCCTAGGCGTGAACCCCGCAGCATACCCGTACTACCGACTGGGCACGCCCACCACGGCCGCAGTGAATCCTGCTGGAACACCGTCGCCGTACAATTCAAACATGCTGCTCTCACCGGGCGCGATCCCACCTTCGTGGATTCCACAGCGTGGGCCCGCGCTGACCACGCAGCTCCACTCCCCGTTTGCCGCAGCGGCAGCGGCAGCAGCGACCACTGGGCAGTACACGGCCAACCCAGCGCTTCATGGGACGACTGCATCCCAGACCTACTCCACTGGGGCAAATACCTCTGCCCTTGCGGACCCGCACGCATCGGTCTATGACCAGGGGTACCCCCATGCCCTGGCCCACAGTACGGCGGGTGCCAAACAGCCGCCAACGGGACTCATCACCAGCAGCCCATACCCACACAGCACCACCATGCCGTCACCATACACTCCCACGTCGCCCCAGACCCCTTATGGATCGGCGTCGGCCGGTGGTGGCAGCAGCGGTCAGTTCGCTGCTGGGCACCTGCTGTCGCCCAGTATGCCCCTTTACCCTGCCTTGGCCCATTCTGCCAACCACCACCACACTCTTTCCCACGACGCCTCCGCTGCACCCGCGGTCAGCTCCACAGCAGCAGCCGAAGCCACCCTTCCTCCGTCTCTAGTCACCCAGGACGCGACAGCGGCCCTGTACCATACCACCGAATCGGCGTTTGCGCCGTCACACACAGAGTACTCCCAGAACTACCATACAACAGTTGCGTCGACAACAACCAGCACAGAGGCGTTTCATCCCGATATGAAACATATGAATTTCCACTCAGTAGCGGGAGGCGGCAGCAACAATCCCTTTCACCATGCAGCGACGGCGTTATTGCCGCCCACCCCATCCGACGCATTTACCGCAACGCCCACAAGCAGCGACCCTTTGGCCAACAGCAGTCACCAGCCTTTTCAATCCAGCCATTCTGTGTACACCTTTGGATCAATCTCCAACCTAAAAACCGAACAGCCGTAATACCAAGGCTGATTGCGGTGCTCCCACATATACACACGCACTCTCTTTTCCTTTACCTTTTTAGCTGTAAAAAAGTGGCATTGGGCCATCTCTCCTTTTTCTTAATTGATTGGAGGTTCGCTATCTCTCATTCATCGTTTTCTTTCTCTTCTCTTGCCTTTCGCCACAAACGTTGTCATATATAGCGTTTGAAAATAAAACTTCGCCTGCATGGGCTGTGGCCCTGCTTCAAGGTACTCTGTGCTGAATCCAATGCCCACAAGCGCAGTGGCAGAGTACCCTAAGGATGGCCTCGTGGCCCAGCCGTGATGCTGATAAGGACAGGGCCGCGCGCTTTTAAATCCAGTATGACAGCGCCATTCATATTTTTTTGGCCATTTGCACGGACACCCAACCAGCCTGAAATGGCGATCCCAGAAGACCAGGGTACCTCTGGGGCAAACCTGCATCAGACGCACTCTAGCTAGCTGACCAGAAACCGTGTCTCCACATGAAGGCAAGACCGGTATGCTTGCAAGCATATTAAACTACTGAATCTAGCAGCAGTTCGTGGGGTGAACCGACATTGTCGTATTGTTCTGATAACCGCTGAAACCTGTTGGGCTACCGTTTGCCGTCAGGCTATTGCTTTGTCTCGCTGACAATAAATGGGAATCCAGTTCTAAAACGATGAGCACCGTTGCTTCGCAATATCCCCAAAACCCAGGCTCCTGTTTAACCATCCGCCGATGAAGCGAACCGGAATAAGCAGGTAGTATTTGACCTGGGCTCAATGGCAATCGCGATGCAGCCATGATTGATCAGACCCACACCCCTTGCGAGCTGTGGCATCTTGGTCAGGTGTCACCATTTGTCACGTGGTTTCTGCGCACTTTCGCTGACCAGCCAAGTGCAGCTTGACCTGCTTCCCCCCGCCCACTCAGGGCGAAATCCCTTTGTATATGGGATAGAAGATAAGTCGATTCTATAGCTAAGCTTGGAACCCTTGCTGATATAATTGCTATTAACTAATTGGTCCTTGAACTGCATTGGCGACTCCTAAAGACTCCCTTGTGTTCTCTTTCCACTGCTGTTAAATTCACCTACGCCGTGGCGCCAGCCATTGCGCCCACTTGACCATGCAGGGCTTAAAAGCAACCATACTTCGCCAACACCTGTTGCAAGGGCAGCGCGGCCATATCAGAGCCCAAGCGCCACTGCTCACGAGACTCGGCGCTCGTTGGCAGTCAACATCGACAACCACAGAAGCGGCCGACGACCTGGCCGCTAGGTACAGCAAGTACCAAACCAGCTTGCGCGAGATTTGGCCCCGCTTAAACGACCGACAAAAGGACCTCTTGTCGTCCATGCTCCGAGTTAACCAGGCGGGGGAAATTGGCGCCAACTATATCTATATGGGCCAACACGCAGTGTTTCGCTCCAACCCGAAACTGGGTCCACTTATCGAGGTAACCAGCGAATGCTCGGTATTGGCGCATGGTGGCCCAACGCTATGTAATAGTAATGCCATGGTAGGGATGGGTTTGGTAAAACCCCAACAGCAGCTGAGCAGTGGCCGGTTAGCTATGCGTGAACCAAACAGAGGCTAACCAACGGCTAGCGACCATAACCGCTCTCTGTGCAATCTTGGGCGTGCCTGCTCAATCTAGCATATGTGGGAACAAGAAAAAAAGCACCTTTACGTTTTTGACAACTTCATTGGCGACAACCGAGTGCGCCCTACCTTGTTACGCCCCGTATGGACCACTGCCGGCTACATCCTAGGACTTGGTACAGCGTTGATAGGCAAGGAAGCGGCAATGGCCTGCACCGAAGCCGTCGAAACGGTCATTGGCAATCACTACGATGAGTAAGTACCCACAGATGATGGTTATTAATTGATATCATGTCCCGGTTCTGACAATCACACAGCCTATCGATGACGGCTTACTGCAAGCACTTTGGACCTGATGGTATGGATGGCCTTTGCTATTAGCCAACTGCGTGAATTGCTTAAAATTGATCATCCCGAGGTGGAGAACCTGCGTCAGGTAAGCGGCATTGGTAAATCTACTGAAAAGACCTTTGTTTCTGTTTCAAACTCCATTGCTATTGCGTTAATGCGGTCTGCTGCGCACATTGCTATCAAGTTCCTTTGTAAGTGGTCCAACGACGGCGCGACATTCACGGCGCTTAGCTCACTCAGGTTAGCTGCTAGTTTTGCTGAAATGCCTCAACCATGCATTTTGGGATAAATAGATTATCAAAGAATTTCGTGACGACGAACTGGAGCACCTGGATACCGCCGTTGAACACGACGCTCACCAGGTAAGTGATGTGTTAAATGCTGATATTTTAGAGCGATGCAGCCGCAACCTGCTCAGCAAGAAAAGGATAATAGCAATAATAAGAGCGTAAGATAGGCGAAGCTATCCCGATATTGGGCGCAATGCTCCTGTCGTCTAGCCATTACTCATTTTGCTTTTTGCACACGCTGCCTGACCAACTGGCCATCCGAGGGGATGGGATTGGATGTAAACCACAACCTAGGCGCCGGTGTATCGAGGCCTTTCCGAGGTCATTAAAAAAGGGTGCAAAGTCTGTATCGAAATTGCCAAACGTGTCTAACTTACTACGCATCTTTTATTTCCTTCTGTACGCAAAGGTGGAGCTCCAGCATGTCCATGCGGATTAATTGACCTGGTACGCTGACTACCTCCTGATTTTCGCCGTACAAATAAAATGTGATGAGTCTTGCTTTGGCAAAGCTGCTAACATAGTTTAGCTATGAATTCCTTTACCGATAAGCCAATAACGCGCACTGTGTAGGTTGTGAGGAAGTAAGCAGCCTGCACCTCGAGCAGCTGCTGTGGTCTTTGGTCATCTGGTAGAGTATTGGGCATGCCAAGCAAACCGGCCGAGTACATTTTTAGGATAAATTGCCTGTCAGTAGAAATTACAAGTACCCTAGCAATTCACACCACTTCATTGCAGGCCAATGTGGGTCAAAATGACAATGTTCCCTTGACAGCTGTTTCAACCTGTCAAACCAGGTACTGGTTAGTGTATCGGAACAAACCCGCTTATGTCATAGCGCCTGGAATGAGATGATTAGCCACCTATGTGATGGGCGTTGGCTGTGCTCGACGCTATATTTTACGACCAGGGTGATTTGAGCCCAGTTTGACGCGGTTCACTGGCCGTACACCTACCGACAGCGCCGCTAACCTTGTTGGAGTCGATTGTAACGCCGTCAACTGATCCATTCAATATGTTTACTCGCATTCCCAATGGTTTGAAGCAGTGGCGACGTCTGACGTGTTAGCAGGGAGACAAGGCTGTAAAGGCCCGGCGCTAACCCTAAACTGGTTAGCATTTTTTGAGCCAAAGCAGGCGAGGTCACACACCAAGTTGAGCAATGTGACGCCCGAGCTGGCTCCTTGAAAATAACCACATTGCCCAGCTTCCTATGGGCCCGGTGCAAGGTCCGACCGCTTTCGCCCAATCACAGAATCACTGCCCGGTCGGCGGAGACAGCGTGCTGGTAAAGATTGGCGCCGTGGTTAGTTTCTCATGAGGGACTGAAGGGTAGCACACCCGGTACGCACCTGGCGGCAAGCGAGCGGAACCAGGGGCACGCCTAGTTCCTGACTGGGCCCAGGGGTTGGTGATCGGCATTCATCACTGAGCCGTGGCAACCTTGCCCAGCGCCAAACTGCAACCAGTGTGAGTAAATACATCTCTCGATGTATGCGTGTGTCGAGGTGATAGGGTGTCAAGACTGATTAGGGCTGGATTGTGAAGGTGGGCGGCCGTTCCCAGGGCTATAATCGTACCCAAGTGCAGTCCAGACGCGTTATTTGCGGCTATTTGGTTAGCCTCGCGTACATGGCGGATTGGGGCTCAGGTCAAGCCCTAGGTTTGATGCATGGTTGTGCTGTTCCACCGCACGCTACCGTTGGTCCACCGGAAACCAAACAGGAACTGCGTCGTTTTAGTGTGAATGGATAGTTGCACTCCGTTTTCCTCCCAGCGTATACATGCCCACACACGCCAGCTAATGCATCCACCAACGCATACACGTACCTTGTCTATACCACATACATACATTCAGGCACACACACATATACACTCTCACTCACTCACATTTTACCCTCGCTCGCATTTCCTTGGTTTGGTCTACTCTGGGCCTTACGTGTCATGGCGCAGATGCGTGACCAAACTATCATGTATATATGTGCTCAAGTTCCTGGCGCGTATTTGGTTCTCCTTTTGCGTTACCAACCAGTTGACTTGTGTTAACAATAGAACAGATATATTAGTCGCCGTTGGTTGCTGCTGTCAGTGGTTCGTTTATATTGCTTCTACCTGCCCTTCTAACCCCGTTAGACCCAATATACGCGTCGCTGCCATTTGATAGTTTTGTTGCTGTTTCAGCCGTCTTGATCGTTGCCACTATACCAAACAACGTAGCACTGCTTCTTGGCTCAAGGTAATCGACTGTCTCTGGCTGCCCTGTTTCCATGTCCAACCCCACTCTGCTCGATACACCCCTTCTGGAGGCGTCTAATAGCCCGGTGGGGCTAATCTAGTGCTGGCGCTCTAAACGCTTGCCTAAGCTCGCTTACTATTTACTAGCAGCAGCGTGGTGTGAGCAGCGCGTATCTCTTCTGCCACTAGCTACCTGCCTCGTGTGCCTTTTCCCCTGTCTTTGTTATCCTTTTTTGTGCTATTGAGGCGTTCATTTTTGGGTCGGCGGTGCGCACCGGTCCTGCTGTTTTTAGCGCTTGTACCCTAGTCGCACCCGTGCGTCGGCCCCTTTGTCCTGCGCCACCGGCACTGTTCACCGTCCAGGACGATTGTGGGTGGCGGCGACCTAACCCAAATCCCCCATTGCTGCACCACCATGGTTTTTTTTGCTTTGGGTTGCTTAGTTGCCGGAGTCGCCTGCACGCAGTTGACTGGCCGCGCCCCGACTGCGCTGAGCACTGTACCAACTGATAGCAGACCGGTCAATCTCTTCAGCTGGTCGACCAAACGATACGCTTTATTCAATCTGGAAGCATTGGTGCTGGCATTGCAAACGACTGTTTATCACCGCATTTGTGCAACTCATCTGGTAAGTGATGGTACTCTTGCCCACCCGGCACCACCCCATTCCGCATAGGTCACCGGGCTTGCTTTAGGCTGAAGCACTTTTCCTTGCGACGACCATGGCCCCAAGCCCCCATACTTCAGTTGCTACTCGACCTCTCCCGCCTTCTTCGCGAGGCGGCAATGCAGCAAGGAGCCATGACCCGCATGCTGTTCGCCAACTGTCCAGCCGATCACTGCAGTGCCAGCCGCGGTTGGTCGTTTGGCCGCAGATTCCTTGACCTCGCTCTGATGCATGGCAACCTGCTTAGGGTGAGGAGTGCCGTGGTCATGCGCTGCAACTGCGCCGGGGTGCGGCCACCGGCAGCTGAATGTAGCAGCCATTCCATTTCAGCCTGATTTCGACCGTGCCAAACAGGAGATGCGCGCAAAGAAAGGGGGAGGGGAAGAGGATGGAAAAAAGAGGAGGCACGGCGACTGGTATCAATCGCGTATTTTATCACCTTAGTTGTAATCAGACGCTGATGGCCATGCGGCAGATGCGTGGTGTAGCAGGCCAGGCGCTAAGCCACGGGCTCACAGGCAATAGCGCCAATCGACCGAAACTAGCATTGCAGTGATAGGGGCGTGGAATTGGTGCTGCGTGTTGGCGACGCACACTATTTAAAACCGCACCATCGGCCACCACCGGGTTGTGCTCGCTCAGGTGTGCCGCCGTGGTGAAACTGTTTGCTTATTGTACTGTTCTCTTTTTGGGGCCACCTGCTGCCTGCGTTTGCCTATCCAACGTTCCAAACTTCACAGTACTGGGTGGCACGGCCGCGGTCGCATGGTGTGGTTTAAGCCAGAGAGGCTATGGGAATTTCTGGCGCTCAGTTTTTTTGGTGTATCCTCGGTTCAGGATAGTTGACGAATCCAGTATCATTGTGTGTTAAACTGACACGGTCGCGTTTGGGTAGTGGTAGACCTTGTACAGACGGCTGGTTATTAGAGCGACCAAACTGGGTTGGCGCGTCCTTGCAGCGGTTTGTTATTGTTCGGGTCCAGACGCCTTCAGCACCGTTTGCGGGGTTTGCGTCTATTCCAATCGTTCGCGCCTGGTTGTCTTGCCGCCATTCTCGACGCAGCACGGTCACATTGCGTCCCCTGGCTCGCTTCGGCTCTATACGGAATAGCTCAGCCTGGTGTTTGGTCCGGGCCTGAAAGTGGTCACGACCTTCCCCTGGTTGCTTCTTATTTCACCGACCTGGCTCAGCTGGACCACCGTACCAGGCGCCTCTTGTCCAACATAGCGTGTGCATGTATGAGTGCGCATGGCCACTCGCAGTCATCCCTTGTCGGTCACCACACATACAGCGTAAGTATTACGAGTAAAAGAAGCCAAGGTACGTCTGCTGCTCTCTTAACCCTCCACCCTCCCCACGCCCATATTTCCATTAAGCAGCAAAAGTCTCGAGTGCTCGTGGAACCCCGGCGGTTGGAGCCCTGGGGTGGCCAAAGGGCCCAAACCAAGGTGCTGAGTATACCCCGCCTCTGGCTCCAAGCGATAGCCAAAGCTTGTCGCTTTGTGTGACAAGCAATCAAGTGCTTTTTCCTATCACTGGCTAGTCGCGCTTCTCAGACAGACAGGGTTGTTTTTTACGGTACCGCGTGGGCCTGCGCTGCATCCCGATCGCCGTCCCGCTGAACCAGTGCGGCTTTGTCAGTCGCACAAAAAATGGGTGCTGTGCCGATCATAAAGGAGAGCGGGTTCAGTGAGCTCGGTTTAGCCATGGCTGTCAAAGTAATGGGCTGACCCAGGGTTTATTTTCAACCAAATTCCTTGCATCAGTCCATGTTTTGAAGTAGAAAACATAGGCAAAGCATGTTTGATAGTATTGGTGGTCAGTGCTCCGGCTCTAATGCCAGTTCACTGACCGTCCACGGTTGCTAATTTTGATCTGATGCTCTACTGACGCTGGTAATGCCCTGGGATGGATTTTATTTGGTGGGAACCGATGGTGCCTTGCATCCTTTTGTTTTGTTGTATTTTTTGCCTCGCTTCCTATTTTTTACGCTTTTGATGGTTTAGAGCTCCGTAGACGTGGGCATTTCCAGCCGCCCGAAGGCAGCAACCGACGTGGCCGGTTAGCTCAAATCCTCCCCAGCGCTTCCCCAGACTTGGCTAGTGGTAGTCCAATTGTATCATTTCAGCCGCCCCTGGGCTCTTGCTGAACCACCTTAGTTTGGCCCTATTTAATCCCGGGTTCAGCTACACGTCGGTCGGCCCCGTGGTACCATGGACTCTCTCAGTCAATCGCCTTCATCAACGGTGTCTTCCCCCATGGCCATGAGCGCTCAGCCGTCTCCCTCATCCACATCCCAGTCGGTCCGCCGGGTGGTCCGCGATGTCAACTGGCGGGACGCTGAGACGTTCCATTTGCTTCGTGTCAAGCGCGAAATTGGGGACGAGGCTCAGCGGACCCGGTTCAACACCAACCTATGGTCCCGGGTGGCTCAACGCATGCACGATGCTGGCTACCAGCGCACGTCGTATCAGTGCATCACCCGGTGGCGACGCCTCGTTCAACGCTACCACGAGCTCCAGCGCACCTACAACGATAACCCCCAGCTGGCCATGTCATGGGCCTTTTACCGGGAGATGGAGGAGCAGATGGACGCCAACGAACGTCGCATTAATGCTCCCCGACGGCCCAGCTCCTCAAGGCGACGGGGCGGATCCCTGTCTGCTCCCGTCAAATCGCCCATCTCATCGCCGCACACCGCCACGACTGGCCATGTAACCAACACTGCCAGTGCTTCGGGGTCTGGGATGGTCGTGCGGTCGCCTCCGCAGAACCGCCGACTACTTCGGGACACCACGTACCCGTACACGCTGACGGCCACTCCCGAAGAAGGCCCGTTGGCCCATATTGCCGAGGAGGGCTATCCGCATAGTGCCGATGAAGAGACTCCTGGCCTGTTAGCTGGCCTTCGCCAATCGCGGCACCGCGGCAGTTTTTCCCATTCTCAGGTGCGCCAAGGTCCCTTGCCTTCTATCAGTGCGCTCCAGTCGAGCCTGGCCCACGTGCTGCCCATTTCGTCCCCCTATACCATGGTAGCCCACCCGTCGGCTTCGCCCAGCCTGCCTCCCCCAGCGGTTACCCATGCGCTTCCCCCAATCTCGACCCCGCAGCACCAGTCTGGCTCGTACAGTCCGGCAACGCACCGCCACTCACACCCCGCTTCCCCATTTCCACCTTATCGTCGACCGCCAACGATTTCCCACCACCCTGGGCCAGCCGATCCACCGCTGGTGCCAGATTCATACCCGCCCCGGGAAGCTAGCGGAAGCGCCGGCTGTCTACCACGGCCAAGAGGCCGGCCGAACCACCCCATGCCCTCGCACAGTGAACCGGGAGCTATGGACAAGGTGAACCACGAGGTACTAACGGCCCTCGTGGGCTCTCTCAGCATTCTCCGGGATAACCAGCAGACCATGTCCAACGTTCAAGGACAGTTGCTGCAAGAGCTCCGCCACCAACGAGACGAGTACAACTTGATCCGGCAAGAAACGCGCCAAGAATTCAACCATTACATTGAAGAGCTGCGGCAGGAGCGCATCGAGTGTCACCATATGCTCTCCGACAACCAGCAGCGTTTTTTAGAAGTCATCCAGCGGATGTGCTCGGACATTACTGGCAGTGTACGGTCAGCGCCAGTACCAGTGCAGCCGCCAGCCCATTCCAATAGCAGTCCGAGCGAGTCCTCTCAGCCCTCGGAAATGTGCTAAAGGCCAGGGTAACGGCAGGCTTGGTTCTCGTTTTTTTTTTCTTGGGGAGCGTAATGTAAAAAGTAGACACAGGGCACCAAGCATCACTTGGCCTTGTTTACGTGGTGGTGTATCTTGGCATTTTTAGATCGGTCGGCGCCTTTGGCAGCCAGTAGTAATTGTGAACCGAGGTGTATTCTCTTTCTGAGGCCATGCCACGGTGGCCAATACAGCGTTTCATCTTGGGCGTCGATCCTGCCATATTAAGGTAAGCGTGGTGAACGGTCTGAACTATTGT
>JANBQA010000715.1:0-10806 GCA_027576955.1 Dimargaris xerosporica
CTCGCCCACCCAGTGCGGCAGGAGACGCGCCTCTTGCAGTCCACTGACAGTTGTGACTACGCGCCCAAAGGATCTAACAACCGCAATCGACCGGACATACCCATCATTGCCCAAGCGGTGCCAGACAACGGCTTCCCCAGTGTCGCTGTCAAGGAAACGTGGAGCAACATTGCGTTAGTCGTCGAGGGCAAATGGAACAAGGGCAAAGCCTGCGAGCCTGCCCAAACTACTGTAGATAGCGCGTGCGGTCAGCTGGCCCGCTACATTTTGAGCCTGTACACCAGCCAGCCGAATCGCCGGTTTGCCTGGGCCCTCCTCACGTACAACACGTTTGTGTACGTGTGCCTGTTCGGACGTGACCATGTGTACCGCACACAGGCCATCGACCTGTCCACGCTGCCTGGCCGCCAGCTGTTTGCCCAATTCGTCATTTTTTGGTCGCTGGCTGGCCCGGCGCAGTTTGGGCTCGATCCAACGATGGAGTTTGACGCCACGACCGAGTGCTGGTCTATCCAATGCTTTGACGACGCCTGTACCAACAATCCGCCCACACCCCGAGTATACTACGCGCCCACGAAAACCATGTCCATCCGTCCATCGCTCTTTGGTCGGCGCACCATGACGTTTTTGGCATCGGAGCAACCAGATGGCGACCCAACCGTGTTCATCAAGGACGCGTGGCCTGTGGCCTCTGCCAGTGCAGTCGACGATGACCTGCGCAACGAAATCGTGCTCCTTCGCCACATTCGCCAGCAGTTTTCTTGCCAGAAAGACCTGAATGTACCATACCCACAACTCGAAATGGGTGGTACGGTCTGGCAGTACAACCACGGCCAGTGGGAGCAGGACGATGCCATCACGGCCTACGGCAATTTCGAAGCAGCGCTGCCACCAAAGGACCCAGAGTCGACCGTGCCCGTCTACCGCGTGCATCGACGCATGGTGATGACACCGATCGCTAGACGGCTCGACACCCTTAAAAACTTCAACGAGCTGATCGTTGTGCTCGCGGACGCCATGGCGTGTCACGGTAAGCTCTACAGTGACTGTAACATTCTTCACCGCGACATCTCCACCAACAACATTATGGTGGTGAGGCACGACGGCAGATTGCGCGGGATGCTTATTGACTTTGACAATGCCATCCACGACGAGGCCCGATCGACACCAGGGCGGCCAGAGCGAACGGGTACGCTCCCGTTCATGAGCATCGGGAACCTGGAGAACAACGACACCAAACGAACAGCGCTGGATGACTGGGAGAGTTTACTCTACGTCGCCTGCTGGTTAGGAACGTATGGGCTCGATGAAAAGGCACGAGTTAGCTCGATGAAACGTGGTACGCCAAAGCTAGAAATTCAGCGGTGGTTGGAGGGCACCATGGTGGATGTTGCACAGGCCAAACGATTAATCATGCATGCTACTGATACATTTTCTCAAATTTCCAAACATTTTCTACCTCGTGATGGTAGGCGCTCATTAGTATCACTTGCAAATGCTATATATAGAGCATTATTTCAGCACGATAGTATGTGTGCTGGAGCTCTATTAGCCGGTGAAGATATTATTGATCTACGCCAATTGACTGCTAACAGTGGGGATGAGTTTGACCCACTGAAGAAGCGTATTGATTACGAAAAACATATTACTAACAAGTGCCAAAAGATTTTAAAGGATGCAGCACTTGAAGCACAAACGGCCCTGATGACTCTTTCTTAGCATTGCGAGTGCAAGTGCTTTCCCCTGTTGGCAGTGCAGCCCATACCACACTTTGTCTATTCAAATAAAGCCAGCTGGTGGGCACTACTAATATTTTAGCATAGCCATTGCAGGCATGGTTTGTGGGGAAGATGCTTTTGGCTTAAAAGAAGAGCCCAGCCACTAGGTGCCCAGGGCCTTTTACTTTCTTCTTTTGCCATGTTCTGCCACCAGACCAGCCCCTGCTGCTTCATGGCTGATAATGGTTTTCCCTCCAGCAAATGCCCAGGCTATTTCCTTTATTTGAGGATGGCACTGGCTCCCAGCTTTGCTTCCCAGAATGGTCATACTAAGCTGAAGAGCTAGTGCCCTTGCCAGACCACCAGGGTGAGCAAGCTGAGATGCCTGAGATAGGTTAGCACATCCATGGTCATCTAGAAGCAACTGTGCAGCCAGTCCACAGCAGCTCTCAGCATGAGATGTGGTGAGGGACACCCCACAGGAACAACAGGTGAGGTGGGAGCTGATTACAGCACCCAGCACTCAAAATGCCAGTGCAAAGGACAGGTGCTGATGTAGCTGGCAAAATAAGCAGGGCCACCCAGAGAGAGCTAGCACCATTGACAAAGATGCTCTGTGCCATCATATTGCACACAATCATGTCAGCATGTGATCCAAGCATTTGACTGCTCTCAGCTGCAATGCACTTCAAGATGTGCACTACCTTGTGTGGGCCTAGACTAGTTACTTACCTGAGTGGTATTGGTGGTGGAAAAACTGCCATGCCTAGTTTACATTCATGCCCATGTGGTTAATAACTGGGACTAACATCTGCCCTATGGCCCATGCAACACTTTCATCTAACATGGGCACCCAGGAATCAAATGGGGCCATAGTGTAGTTGCATCAGCCAAGTCATAATATAGGTGCACTACCTTGCCATTAACTCAAACCATGGGGAGCTCTTCACTTGTGTGTTGCTGGTACTTGTTGATCACCTGGACCACATCCTAAACAGTAGTGGTTAACCCAGCTGCCATCTATCCCCAATGGTCAAGACCAGCACACAAGATAAGCCAGCTGGGTTTAAGCATAATAATTGCAGCAGGTGGTGGTTTATATACAATGGCCTATTATGCCTGGCTTTGAGCAGTGTCAGCAACAATATCAAGTGGGCAAAGTCACTTACAGATTGGGCGTGCAGTGGCTTAATTGGGTAGCATGGGCAGTGGATATCAATTAGCCACTGGCTCTACTGATACCATGGCCTAATGCTGGCAGATGATGCAAATCTGTGTGTGCACCAGCAGGTCAAGACCAATATCTTGAGCATGTATTGCCCACTATGGCCATGGTCATTGCAATACTGGTCATAATTGTCCCACAATATCACCAAAAATTGTTATAAAGGTCCTGCCATCCACTGGGTGAATTGGGCCACTGACACTAACAGACCCTGCTGTCCAGGCCATACTTGATCAGTGGCTTAGCTGTGATGTTAGCACCAGTGCATTTAGTAGGGGTGGTTAAATGGCAGGACAATGGACCAGCTGGATATACATAATGCCACCATGGGTTTCTTCCATGGCATCTGTATGCCACACCAGGTTACCATGGTACTTAGGCACATACACTATGGGTCCATAGTTGCATGGGTCAGGACTAACTGGCCAATAAGTTCTACCAGATCATGTTTGCACTCTGTAAACACATGAAACTGGGTAGTTAACTTCAGGCAATGTTTGCAACTTGTCCATGAAAAAGATGAAATGAGTATCTGCAAACATGGGGTCCACTGGGGGGTTCAGCTGAAAACATTACCAAGTACATCACACACCTGAATTGTATTGCCTTGAGTGATCATCATCTGGTGAGCTAGTTCAGCGAGCTCAAACAAGGTTGTTGCTGGCATCATCAAGGTTGCCATTGCTGGGGTGGGTGCCCTGGGCATCAGGAACCTTCATAGCATAGGTGTAGCTAGACTCATTGCTGAAAACACCATAGATATCCTACCAGGCATCTAGGTCCAAACCAATGGTGCCAGGGACCACCTTGGCCCTATACTGGTGCCAATCATTAAAGACAGGTGGGGCCAAATCACCATCAAGGTAATGCTCGAGGTAGACTGCGATGTAGCTGCAGGCGCATAAAATAGCAACCCTTTCATTCAGGGCGTCATCCTCATCAGTGATAGCATCATCAAAGTGATTATGTGGCTAAGCATCCTGACAGCTTCCCTGCGCAGGCAAATAGCACAGAGTGGGTTCTTGGTCTGACACATTAAGGGCCTTGTCATCAGTAGACCTGCCACACAGATCATACTTGGCTTATGGCTGTGTGGTGCATCAGGTGACTACATTTGCCCTCCATGGGTTGCAATAGGCGAGTGCCCATGGTTTCCTTGACTTGGGCTAAGTCAATCTCGTCCAAGGCGTCATCGTTCGCATCATAGGCCTTATGGTGGCCATGGCCAGTTTCAATCACTGATCCCATCACCACGGGGCTGATGAGCTGTGCGATGTGGCTGCGGGAATGGGCTGGCCTTGGTGTTAGATGTATTCTGCGCTCAGCGACGTGCTGTGAACCTGCTCTGCTCATCTTCCCTGCTGTCACCAACCATAAATCCTGATTGCTGCATATTGGCCCTAACCTTGGCATCATCGTCATTGGCATCCACCACATCCCACCTCGACTGATAACGTCATCATCACTGAGTAGGCGCTGCTGATTGTTGGCGTCATGATGGCAGGTAATAGGACGTTTGAATGCTTAGTTTCGCTATAACTGGTCAATACTTCGTCAGATGTGTCGGGATCTTGAGGGGGGGGCGGTAGTAGTTGCCAGACGTTTACCAGTCACTGGACGACGCACTGGCGCCTGTGGTGAAGATTCGAATACCCAGCCAAAGTCCAAGTGCGCAGACAATGACATGCGTGAATCAGGGTCGACGGTAAAAAAAAACGTATACAAGCAAGGTCAAGCCCAGAATGAATTTGCACCACTGGCCGCCAGGGACGATAGTAGTGTCAACCAATGCGAATCGAGGGGAAAACGCGCAAAGATCAACAACACTTGGCCCAGCTGTGAACCTGCGCGGATGAACGAAAGCACCGTCAATTAGTATTGCCATCAATGCATAGACGACGAGTCAAAAGCTGGGACAGCTCTGGCGAGCGTCACTGGGTGATCCCATGTGCTCAACACGGCAGCCAATTTGGCCAGAATTCTTGATCAATTGGGGACAGCGGATACAATATAAAAAGAGAAAGAGACCGAGTATCCATGGGCAAATCAGGCAGCCTGCACCACAGATGAGAACGGCGCCAAGCAGTTGGGAACGAGGGGAATAGGTGCAACTGGACCACATGGCGTGGTGGGGCCTCTGTTGGGTGGGACATAGGCACCACACAAACAAAAGGGTAGAGTATGTCATGCCACACAGATGTTAGCAGTGGAGGTCTGAGCATTGCCCATGGCGCGTAGTAGTCCTTGTAGCCCATCATCAGCATGAACTGGGAAAGTATGAGCAGGGCGCAGCAGGCATTGACAGAGCATTAGCCAGGTATACTCACCAGTACTATGTGGGTGAGTCAGTGAGGCAACCTTGAAGAATGTGCTGGGTGATACTGGTAAGCGCGTTTGTCACAAACTAGGCCAGGAAAAGCCCACAGCCAAGGAATAAATAGATAGAGTAATTATTGTAAGCATAGCCTGTGCCCCCTTTGGGGCTTGGCCTGGTTTAAATATGACTTGAGTTAGGCATGTCAAGACTGCGCAGCCTTGGCAGTTCATCCTGCCCAATTAAGGCCTAGCTGGTTAGGTAGATGCTATTAGCTGCCTCTCCAGCCCAGCATCAAGGCCAAGCACAGTGAAATCATCCACCAGTGAGCAATACAAGGTTGAGTTAAGATTGAGGCTAGCCTATGCATACCTGTTGATCTAGTGTAGGTGGTTGGGGTGAATAATGGCTACTGCTTACTATACTGCCCAACCATACTCTTGATTTCTTTAAACTCAAAGCAAAACCTGCTGACGTACTGTGCTTGCTACTACTCACATCTAAGCTAGTAAAGCTCAAAGCCTCCCTTCATTTAGTTACTTAAGATGGAGTAGCAATTACTGGTACCTATTGCTTAGGCTAGTTTTATTCATGGCAAAGCAGCAAGGCTCATTGCTCATACACACAGTAAAAAAGACACACCCTGTCTCACCGCCATCCACTCACAGTTGAGTTAGACGTGGATGCCGTGGCCCAAGATGATGACGTGTGGTGATCTCTGCGGTGCGCAGCGCTTTTAGGAGGCGCCCTTGCCCGGTTGCGGGCACTATGTGGTGTAGCTTTGGACATTTGGATGCGTTTAAACCCATTGATCAGCGCGTTCACGTCAGGGTATGCGACTGAGCCCAGCAGGTATGCATTGGGCGTCACTTGGACCTTCCATATTGCCACTGGCGCCTGGGGGTTGGCCTTGAACACCAGGTAAAACCAGCCTGGTTTCTCTGGGCAGAGACAAAAGCCATAGGCGCCGCGCTGTTGGGTATTGCTCACTGCCTGGATATACTCATTCATCTTGTCCAGGCTCAGGTCGCGGTACTTACTGTGCTCTAGCATCTCCTCTACCAGACGCGCCATGGATTCTATATGGGCAACGATGAGCTCATCAAGGTCTGAATACACCGCGTCTGAATTTCGGACCTTGAGGGTGTGGCCCACAGCCATCTCCGAGTCCTTGTCCTCCTCGGTCACGTCAACGTGCTGGTAGATGCCGTCAGACACTTTCCAGGTAATGGCAATATGGTCGTTGCCCAATGACGATGGCCGGATGACCACATCACCCAGGGGGCGTGTGGCCAAGTACTGCTCAGCGTCGCGGTAGCGAAAAGGTTTGAATAGTGGGTGGTGGATAACGCGCGTGGGCCGTGACGCTGGCCCTTTGGTTGTGCGGCGGTCGGCCTGAAGCTGCTGGGCCATGGCTGCTTGCTCGGCGTCGGGGTCAAAGTAGGCATCCACGACTGGCGCGTACGCCTGGTGCTGTTCACGGGCATAGTCTAAATCAGAAGGTCGTGCAGAGAGATCCACCGTCAGCCGATCCTTGTGCACCTGCGTTACCACACAGGGCAGTGCATCACCTTCGCTTAGAACGTCAGCCAATGCCTCTATATGGTCGTCCGCAACCCGGCTAATGGGCAGAAACGCGTCAATGTCTGGCTCAATCTTGCAAATGG
The DNA here is from genome assembly GCA_027576955.1 of Dimargaris xerosporica. NCBI lineage: Eukaryota > Fungi > Kickxellomycota > Dimargaritomycetes > Dimargaritales > Dimargaritaceae > Dimargaris > Dimargaris xerosporica. The sequence goes on from JANBQA010000715.1 coordinate 6,925, forward strand.
CTACTTTTTCCCGCACGCGCTGTACCGTGGCCACCACGATTCCGCCTTCAGGAAGAGATGTGTCGGTTTCACCGGTGAGCATCGTAAATACTTCGTCGGGCGATGGCGGCTCAAAGTCGGCGCGGGGGTCGGCGTAAGGATGCTGCAGCTCGCGCTTGATGGCGCGAAGCACCTCTAACTTGGGCTGGTTGAGTTGCTTCTCCAGCTCCTGGGCGTAATCCTCCAAGAGCAGCTCGTTGAGCTTCTCGGGGTCGCTCCGCATCAACTCCTCAACGTACAAGGAGGGGTTGTCGTCGTCGTCCAGCTCGTCCTCAACTTCGACCTCAAGTGCGTCGGTGGCCATCTTGCGCGCTAGGTCATAGTTTTCAGGGTGGATGCGGGTGTCGTCCAAGATGTCGAAATCGGGGGGAACCACCCGGAGAAAGCTAGCGCAGTTGACAAAGATGATCCGCGTCATCACATTGTGCATAATCAAGTCGGCACGCGACCCCAGCGCTTGACCACTCTCAGCTTCGATGCGCTTTAAGATGTGCGCTGCCTTGCGCGGGCCCAGGCCAGCTACATACTCAAGCGGCGCGCGGCGGTGGGGAAACTGCAGCGCCTGGTTCACGTCTACGCCTACGTGGTTGACGGCTGTGACCAGCGCCTGCTCCACCACGCGTGCAACGCTTTCGTCTGACATGAGCGCCTGGGCTGGGTGGTGGGTGATGCGGCGGTTGTCCGAGCCCAGGGCAGTGTACGCATGCAGAGGATCTTGCACGTAGCGGGCCAAGCACAGACAGTACCGCTGCGCAGGAGTCAGGTGGGGAAACTGCGCGGTCGCGTCCGCCGAGTCCCGGTACAGGCGGGCCACCTCGTCATTGACCCAGGTCACGGGCAGCTCCTCGCCCGTGCGCTGCTGGTACTCGTCGATCGCCTGGACCACGTCCTCGTACACCCGCTTAATGGCAGTGGTCATCCCGGCGATCCCAATCACATCGGGCTGCCGTTTCTCCACGGTGACCATAAACTCTGCCACATGGTCTGGGTCGCGAAAACTGGCCAGTTGGCGGTGGTCCACCAATTGGCCCCGACTGTCAACCACTGTCCATGCCACCGCTGGCCCATCGCCGGTGGTCAAGGTCAGCACACGCGGCGAGTCAGTTGGATTCAACCGACGCGGTCGCAGTGGGCGGTGGTTAAGCTTGGCTTCGAGTGCGTGCCGAACCTGGCGCCCAGCCCACTCCTCCGCTTCCTTGCGCAGCCACTCGCGGGTGTACTTGTCGACCAGCGGAAGCCAATACTCGCGGTAGGCATGGCGCAAGACCTCTCGGCGCAACTGGTCCCAGCTCTGCGCATGGGCGCTGTATTGGGAGCTGACATAATAGCGTTCCATAACTGACAGCAGCCCATCCTGCTGGGCCAACGAAATGGTCAGACGCAACAACCCGTCGTGCTCGGCCTTGAGCAGCGTCAAAAACTGCGCCGAGTGGGCAAAGTCGCCCACAGGTTTGGCGCGCAAAAACTTGATCGGGTAGAGCGGGTGGTGGGCGTCAATTTGGCGCAGGCCACGGGCCGTTGGTTCCACTGACGCCACGGCATAATGCCGGCAGGCGGTGCGAATCTGCGTGCGTACCTGCGGGTCGAGGCCAATCTCTTGAGCGAGCATCGCCTGGGCGGCCTTGGTCACGGCATTGCTGGTCATAAAGTCCCGCGATACCAACTGCTGGGCCAGCTCGTCCACCGTTTCCAAAGGGGTTTCAGGTAGCAGATGCGGCGTCTGTTCGCAGTAGCTCGCGGCAAACTGCTGAGAGGGCACCGCCATCCGCTGGGCGAATTGGGCCACCGACGCTTGCCGGGCCTTGTCATACAGGGCATGCTTGACCGGTCGCTTGGCTGTGACGCCACCAACAGTGCCTTTGGGGGAAGGCAGTTGAATGGCGGGACCGTAGATCAGCTGGATGTACTCGATGCAGTCGTGGATTTCCTCCACGGTATCCATACGCCGCACCAGGTTGCTGAGGTACTCGGGTGCGTACACTATGGGGTCCAAGGTTGCGTGGGCTGGGTCCAGCCGGCCAATAAGCGCCTCCAGATCGTGTTTGCGCTCTTTAAACGCACGGAACTGGTAGTCAACTTCGGCCAATGTCCACAGGTCGTCTATGGACAGGATGAGACGAGCATCTGGAGACGCCGGGTCCACCGAGGGTTCCACTGGAACCGTGGCCGAGTACATGAGGTAGTCTCGGCGGTTGGCTGCGATAAAGGGCACTTCTAAAAACTCTTGCCCGATAAACCGCAGCGCGTTGAGTACCGCCGCCGTATACTCCTCCATGCGTTCCGCACTGGGGGGCATCAGGTAGTGTCGCAATGCCCACTCGGTTTCTTCTTCGATATCCTGGTCTGTCAGCGGCCGGCTCATGGAGAAGCGACCGGCTGTTGCATCGGCAGCCACTGAAGCCGAGGGAAGGGTGGCCAATCGGAGCTGCATACGCTCTGGGATATCATGCGCTCGAATCGCGTCGTCTTGAGCGGTCATCATCTGGTGGGCAAGTTCGGCGGGTTCAAACAGATCGGTAAGCTGGCGCTCAGGACCAGGTTCGCCACTAGCCTCATCCAAGTCTTCATCGTAGGGGCGCGTGCCCTGGGCATCGGGAGCCTCCATGGCATAGGCGTAGTCGGACCCGTCACCGAAAATGTCGTAGATATCCTGCCAGGCGTCCGGGTCCAAACCAGCAGCGCCAGGGATCATATCGACCATGCGCTGGCGCCGATCATAAAAGGCGGGTGCGGCCAAGTCTTCGGCAGGACGGCGATCGACTTGGTCTGCGTCGTAGGTGCGGGCGCGCGAAGCAGCAATCCCTTCTTCCAAATCGTCATCTTCGTCAGCGATAAAGTCATCGAGATCATCATGCGGGTAGACATCCCGACGGCTTCCTCGTGCAGGCAAATGGGACAGAATGGGTTCCTGGTCCGACACGTCTGGAGCCTCGTCATCGGTAAACATGTCCCGCAGATCGTCCTCAGCTCCATGGCGATGCGGTGCGTCAGGTGATTGGGCTCGGCCTCGCTTTAAGCGCTTAAGCTTGCTCTCCGCGGGTCGCGTTAGGCGAATACCCATGTTTTCTTCGACTAGGGCTAGATCATCCTCATCCAGAGCGTCGTCATCGGCATCGTAGGCCTTGCGGCGCTTCTTGCGCTGCTTGCGGCGGCCCTGGTCAGCTTCGGCCTCCGAGCCCGACGCCACAGGACTGATGGGCTCAGCAATGCGGTCGTGGGACGGACTGGCCGTGGCGTTTGAGGCACCCCGCGCTCGGTGACGTTTGGTGTACCTGTCGTGGTCGTCTTCCTCGCTGTCGTCGACAATAAACCCCGATCGCTGCATTTCGGCCATGGCCTCGACATCGTCGTCTTCATCCTCGTCCTCGTCGTCATCCACCGTGTCCCCTCCTTGACTGCTAATATCATCGTCGCTCAGTGGGCGATGCCGGTCCGTGGCGTCGTGATGGTAGGCAACGGGACGTTTGCCTGCAAACTTTGAGTTCGAGGGCCTGGTGTCGCCGTCGCTGCTCAATGCGTCGTCGGTTGTGTCAGGATCGCGATGAGGGGCCGTGGCAGCTGCTGGCCGTTTGCCAGCCATTGGGCGACGAGCTGGTGCCTGTGGAGGGGATTCGAACCCCAGGTCCGAGTTTGAGTGCACAGGCGACGACATGGGAGAAACAGGGCCACCAGCAAAAAAAGATAGTAAAGCAAGGCTGGGCCTAGGGAAAAAAATGTACCACTAGCCACACAGGACGATAGCGGCGTCAACCAAAGTGGACTGACAGGAAAGCCGCGCAAGTGCCAGCAACGCTCAGCCCAGTTGTGAGTCTGCGTTGATGAGCCGAGACACCATCAATCAGT
>JANBQA010000716.1:0-10796 GCA_027576955.1 Dimargaris xerosporica
CACCATCGCCATACCAAAGCAGTCGCAGCTGGCGTCTGCGGTTAGTTAGGGCCTGGATCGGTGGCTGGGCCAATTACCAAGCCAGCACTGTCCCCAAAGCTTTCCCAGAGCATTATTAGGGCTGGTGAAAAAAATGGATGTCCAATGGTACTCTTGACATCGTGTAACGTCGCCCCTATGCCCATTGTTGGCCAATCATCCCTTCGGCCTAGCACGAAAAAATGCTTTTATTGTCGTTTTAGCATGGGCCCTTGGGACTTTTGCTGGAAAGCTACTATCATTCTTCCCCGTTTTGGTTCAAGACAAACCGCTTATTTTCATGGCCTCCTATGCCCACTTGGATCATTTGCGGTCATAGCAGCAAGGCCGTAGCCCAAGTTTAATTGGCCGACTCTCAACAGCCTGATCGATCTGTTCCAGAAACTCACAGGCGAGCCATTCCCAAGACGGCACTAAAGATAGTGGCAGATTCGGGGCCTATTTTTAGCTTTGCGAAAACTTTAAACGGCCATCCAGAGGGACAGGGTCGCGATTGATAGTGGTGGCGTGCACTGCACTTAAGTGGACCACAGGGAACAATTACATTGGCGCCTGGCCAATAATTCAATGGGTAATACACCATGCAACCGTTTGAAGCTCTTGTTAACTTCGTGCAGGCCTTGGGATAGCGAGAGTACCAGCGATAGCAGCGTTCATGTTGCACCGCATCAGTTCAACGCCGCAAAGCAATTCTATTGTTCTTATGGGCGTATCTGAGAGAGTATGAGTCGCATTTTGAAAGGGGTATGACTTCTACCATAACCATACAGGTGAGGCGAGATCACTCGTCACTCTGACCATTGCCACTGTGTTGCTAATAGGCTGTGGTGCCCAATGGGGATGAGTCAAGATTAAAGAGACATGCGTAGGTGCTTGCGGCTAGTGTGAACATACTAATGGGCCTCGATGTAGATTGATGGCATTCCCTCGTTCTCTCATAATTGTTTGGCAGTGTGCCAGTACGCCAGGGCAATGGGAAAATGGGGTATTTATAGTTTCTGACAGGTTTGGCCAAAGAAAAACCATGAGAACAAACACACAGGCGCTAGTCATGCATGATCTATGGCAGCTATTGAACCGTGTTTGGTATTACAAGCGGTACTGCAGCGCGCTCATTGTTCACCTAGCGTAATCGATGATGGTCAACACCTGATACCCTCTCCAAACTGGCCAGCGTAATCCTTTGACCGCAGCAGCGCTGTTGAAGGAGGCTGAATGTGCTTACGTGCGAGAGTTAAACTGATAATTTCGGTAAATATCACCACCTACAGGGTTGACGCTAGCTCGCAAGCTCTTACCATCTGTTTACCTGTGGTAATCTAGCATTGCACCTCGGGCAAATTCTTATTGCCTGATGGAGTCAACTTGGGTTAAAGCTCGCCGGTTAATTACCAATTCAGCCCATAAACCCTATGCAGCGTTCTGTTAAACCACTGGAATCGCTGGTCGTGGGTAAAAAATACAAAGTAATATGGACGCGACCTTGTGTTCAGCACAATGAGGCGACTACCTTCCAGGTGAAAAAAAAATAGGGGACGAAAAAGGCTCAGCGCGCAACACAGTCTTTATTTTTAGTTCCTATCCAGAGTACTGTAATCTAAACTTTCTGGCGCGTTGCTAACAGCAGAGTAAGGAGACTAAAGGGTGGACAGACTCTCGAAAGGCTGGTCAAGCGGCAAAAATATGCCATGTTTACAGGTCGGGGTGAGCTGTTTTGTTTTCGTAAACAAACCTCATGACCAATGTCGCGTTGGCGTTGATAGGTACACGATCGCGTACGCCAATTGCCGTTAGGGCCCACCAGAAGTGTCAGGCCAATGTTTACTTTTTCCCCAGAAATATCGACAACATGCAGGAGAGATTCACGATGACGAGGGCGTGGGGACAAACAGGCAATGTCAGGAGGCAAAAAATAGGCGCAACACTGCGCACCCCGACTCGTTGCAGGTCTGTAGTACTGCACCCCATGGGCAACGCTAGTGTGGTTTACACAGTACCTTGGGGTAGCAAGCAGTGGGGTCACATAGAATCATACCCGTGGATTCAGTGAGTCTGCCTGAACATCTGCTCTGAAACCGACGAGAGCAAAGGCTGTTGAGCATTGAAAGAGAAGGGAATGCCAGGAGAATTTACCACGCCTGGCGAATGTCATATTCGTCAACTATTGTAGTGTGTGTGAGTGGCAAGTGTCACTCCTGGATTATCGCTGTCGCCTGCTGTGGGGGAACCTTTGAGCCCAATCTATGACCTGGATAATGGTAGCGAATCAGTCGCCCATTGTCACCTGCTATCGCCCGAGTGATCTACTATGGCATAACGATCAACATGCGGAGAGAAAGCAGATGCACTTGGGCCAATAGCCACCGGTCGGGTTAGCATTTCGCCGTGACGATGGATAGGTCATTGCCGCCTCTGGGTCAATAAAAGGCAACCAAGCATCAAGGAGAGATAACCCTATGTATTTCCAAGGTTGGCGTGGGCGCAGGCCCTTGCTTCTTTCAGTTAAAGCGCCTTGCACACTGGCTAACATTTACCATGGATTAGTTGTACTCTTTAAGGCCAGGGGTATAGGAGAATTGGGTAGAAGATATAAGTGTGTAAAGACCACACTGCTCAACAAGTGGTCGGAGCGAAAGCATGCGTGGAGTGAAGACCGGCGACACGGTCGACAGTCAGCAGTGAGCAGTGACACTCTGGCGCTTCTGCGGACCCAGGATGGTGGAGCTGAGCGGAGACATTGGCACCCGCAATCACTGGGCAACGCGCCCTGATTGGCATCAACCCTAGCCGCATTCCCTGAACGCGTGTTTCGACAACACGACAATAAACACACACCAACAACACCACACCCACCAGCTACGCCAACACTAGAGCTCCGCAAGCCAAGTGATTGGCAGCGCGCAGGGCAATGAACTTGCTTCATTGTCAGGTGCAAAAATAATCCCCACGTCGTGTTTGTATGCGGATGCATGGCTCCACTGCTGGTCCGTTGAGCTCCAGTAAAGCCCGTAAGTGTAAACAGCTCAAGAGTAAACAATATCCACCCACAGCGCAGGGATCGAGCCTGGGTACACAGCGCCATGTCCTCTGTCACTGGGTGCAGTGGCACAGGCATATAAAGGGCCGTCAGATTCCCGCCTGCCTGATTCGCTACGCTAAATTATCATTGGCACTTGTAATACCGCTCATCAGTTTCCTTACCACACCACCTGTCGCATGTTGCCACGGCAATAATTCCCGTAGTTTTTTTTATCACCACAGCTGCCGTGACTGAAGCGGACACGGGTGTTCCGGGAATCATTACCTTGATTGTGTATAATTAGAGGAAATTATCCATACAACACCTGTAAATTGAGCCTTGGTTAACTTTGTGCATTTGAGCTCAGCAACATATACAAGTATTACGGCTACTGGTCACCATTCCAATCTCTTATTACTTGACACTTGATTGCAAGCATCGTGTTTCACCCTCCTTTCACCTTGCCCGCACCCATATCTCTGCTGCAAAGCCATGCTCACCGTGAACGATCCGGCCCTAATAACAATAGCACGGGTCCTAAACAGCCTGTCGATTGGCGGGTCGCTGATTGTCGTAGGCGTGAGTGTACTGCTCAATCGGTGGAGCGGTAAACTCATCGATCGGGTCTCTTTTCGTTTAAAAGTTTTACTCTCGGTGCTTGCGGGATGCTCTGCCGCGTGTCAATTACTCAATCAAACGGCCGCCGAATGGGCACTTTGGGAATTCCAAACTACGGGCGGGGCAAATGGTCGTGATGGCGCGCCGAAAGTCTCGGCCTCGGCGAGCCGCATTGAGCAGGGGCAAGCATGGGATGACCGTGTGACGTCCATCTTTGAGGTCCTACAAACTACTACCTGGGCCAAGAGCGCCTGCGTGTTTAGCGCGTGGGTGGTGCTGCTGGGGGCACTGTTAATGCTTCTATTCACCGTGTTTCTTATATTCCAGTCGCATTTGGAGCTGCATGCGACTACCGAACGCCTGGACCTGTTGCCCAAGAAGATGCACCAGTTCCGCAAGAACGAGCACTTTTACTGGTGGAGTGGCGCTTCAATTGCGCTTGGGTTGAGCGTGCTTCCTCTAGTGACAGGCCGCCTGGGCTTTAACCCCCTGATCGGTCGCGCCTGGTTTCAAGCAAAGTTTTCCCACTCGGGGTTTGGCCTTTTGTGGCTCTGGATATCGTACGGTATGTGGGTCGTGATCGTGGGCAGCTTTGCTCTGTATTCGCTGGCTTGGTCGGCCAAATTTGTCCACGCTTACCGGCACTCGGCCACGCGGGCAGTCAATGACGCCTACACGCAAGCGCACACGATCATATCGCCTCCGTCCATGCGTGACTCGAGCCCATCCCTGGAGATGTACAAGGATTACGCCTATCGGTTTTGCTTACGGCGCAGTGAGCGCAGCTCGGTGATGAGTGGGTCAGTTACCAACGTCAACATGCTCTCGGCGTACTATGCCACCGCCAACTCGGCCATGGTGTACCGCTTCATCCTTTCCCTAGCGCTCTATTCGCTGCACCCGCTGGTGTGCTTTGTGCTGCCTATTGTGCACGATACAATGCAGCTGTGGACTTTGTCAGCGCCACCAACCAAGTTAGCTTGGACGGCATGCGTGCTTAGCAGCTGCCAAGGCATTTGGCTGTTGGGCGTTTTTCTGACCGACCCCATACTGCGCAAGGCATGGCTGGCGTACCGCCAAGACGTGTACGAGCGCCAGCGAGCTCGTGAGCTGGCAGCACGACACGGAATGCTGCTCTGCAACGACGTGATCCAATCACCGTTTACGGACCGCGCCGATAGCTTTGTGTACATTCAGTCACCGACCATGTCCTCTACCCCATCCGACCCCACAGTGTGTGCGCCTTCCCCAACGCACTCGCAGGGCAAAATGTCGTGGCAGTCGGTTGGCTCCCTGCGAAGCCTGTGGAGCGCCAAATCATCGGCCACTTCTAACCGCTGGGAGGGCACAGGCTTGGCACGAAGCCACAGCCTGGATACCATGGTGCTTGCTTTGTCATCGCTCGCTGACCCACACGGCGACTCACTGCCGAGCGTCAATCTGTCGTGCTTGTCGCTACCCAAGGAATGGAAGCCATCAACGGTGCTCACCGACACCAGTGATGACAAGAACTCGTTTGGCATCGCGTCGCCCCGCCCTCCCATGGACCAATTTGCGCAGTCGCCAACGGTCAAACCACGTTGCAAGCCAGGACTGAGCCGCCAGATTCTGGAATGGTTCTCAACGCATGGGTCAGGCAAGGTTTCTGAGCAGTCCTCTGGTCGTGGCATTACCCTGCAGTCATCGCCGTCTGCCGAGTGCTCGGAACCCTATTCCTATGCGACATTTGGAGCGAGTCGAGGTCAACCGTGCTCTCCCGAGCCTGCAGTTAACCCCAGGAGCATCAGCATGGTTATTAGTCAGTTCTCCGACCCAGTGGCCGCGGCGACCACGGACTACATGGTGGACCCGCCCTATTGGTCCACATTACATGTCAATTACGGCCCTCCCCACCTCGTGTAAGGGACCGGTCGGTTAGTACCTGTTTTATCCGCAGGGTCACTATGGCCCACTTATGCCGTTGTTTTATGTGCATGCCAGTACGCGGTGCCGATAGGGCGCATGCTCTATCTTTGTTTCCCCATGCCACCTGGACGGCACTGTTTATTGGCTCACGACTTGTAACTGTAATGAGAAGTTTGTTTCATGTGCTGTACTCCGCCATCATCTTCTATTTGTTTTCGCTGTTGTCAAACGTCCTGGTGTACCCTCGCAGTATCAGTGGTCGCCACCTTCATTGCATGCATCTTGTTATCACCTGTTAATTCCTTCTCCCACACACATACACACGCGCGCGCGCAAGTGTGTGTATCCCTATTAATCACTCCATTTTCTGACCCATTGGACCCATGGCGCCAGCCAAGCTATGCGACTATCTGCGGGTCGACACTCACTTGTTAATTAAGCCTAATTTAATTAACATATGAGGTCATGGCATGCGATTGTGCTGAATCACTTGGGGACGGTTATTCTTCTCCCCACCCGCCAGTGGCTGGGTCTGTCACAGCCCTCGTGATTCACTTGCCACGCGAATCAAGCCAATAAACCCATTGAACCAATGACTAGTCGCATGTATCCATGTATATGTGCCGTGGACCCTTGAATAGGGCTTCCATTGCCGCCCATCTTTGTTGGTTGAGGGCCTCCTTGTGCCTCCGTGTCAAGGTGAAGTGACTTGGTAGCGCACCGTGTCTGGGAGATCTTGCGCTGGAAGGAAGGTGGGTAAAAAAAGCTTCCAGTTGTTTCAAACAAAGGCCGGCTACAACTGGTTTCTCCTGACTTTGGCGCACTTAATTAGGCGCGCCCACGGACCGTTAAATTCGACGAATCAGCCCACCACCTTTCCGTCGCTGCCGTGCTGTGGCCGACGCTTCAGTCCCGCTGCACGCTTGGCGCAAGGCCCATGCCACTGGTTCACCACGACTACCCCGCAACCACTGTATTTGCCACTTTGGGGCCAGGAAACCTAGACGAGCTGGTCTGGAAAGGACTGTACCCACTTGTCCATGGGGTCATTCGCCAATCGCCATCTCCGGACGATCGTATCAGTCCAGCTCTACAATTTCTTTGAGGTTCTCTACCAACCCTTTGTCGGCGACCACAGGCCAAAGTGGTGGTGGGTCAGCCCGCGGTTTCGTTCATTCGTGCGTGTGTTTCACCAACTTCAGAACTTGGGTGAGCGTGGGAGGATGGCATTTTATCCATTCCCCCGCCCCATTTGTCCCATGTGCGCGCGCCAGGCCTCACCGCCAAGGTGTTCAAAAATAACCGCTCTACCCCCTTCCCTTCCGAGAGACAAGATATATATTAACTTTGATGGCCGGCGCTCTCGCTCGGCAAACTGACTGTACTGTCGTCTGCTTCTTTCGTCTTCTACGCCCAGCCCCACGTTGCTACCTTTATGGCCTTGCGTCTACCAACGACGGCTGCCCTTCGTCCCTTTGCTGCCTTTGCCTCGCCCCTATCCCCACGTCTTTCGCTCCACCACTTTCGCACTATGGGTGTGACTCGCGAAGTGATCCGCCAGGGCACCGGTGCCACCCCCCAGCCGGGCAACAAGGTGTCTATCCACTACGTCGGCACTTTGGACAATGGCAAAAAATTCGATAGCTCGCGTGATCGCGGTGTCCCATTTGAATGCACCATTGGCGTCGGCCAGGTTATTCGCGGTTGGGACGAAGGCGTGACCCAAATGAAAGTTGGCGAAAAATGCAAGCTCACCTGCACGTCCGAATACGCCTATGGTTCCCGCGGTATGGGCGGTGTTATCCCGCCCGATGCGACCCTGCACTTTGAAGTGGAGCTGCTCGATATCTTGTGATGAGGAGCTGCTACCAACTGTCCAAGAGATGCCCTGATGTCTCGTTGCGTTGGTACTAGTCCCAAGTTTTGGGCAGGCTCCCGTCGTTGGCGGATACTCAATAATATTGCAGAGAGGCGATACATTGGCATGCCGCGCCTTTGTTAGCCCCAGGGCTGCTTGTTGTACCTTTACTTTGGGTGTCATTGAAATCGGAGCCTGTAGCCACCCGGCGGGCAAGGCTTTTGGTCTTACTGGCCCTCAACCATTGCTATGCTATCGCTGCCAATGTTTCTCCCAGCGCGACTGGGTGGTGCCTTTGATAATGTCGCCTAGCGGTCATGGGTAGCACAGATTTCATAAAGACCCAACGGCCTTTATCACCAGCGAATTCAACTTTGCCCAGAGGAAAGGTGGTATGTCACGGTAGGAGAATTTTTCTGGACGATGCTGCAGAGAATGCTCTGGCAGCACCACTTGGCCCCAATGTATGCGCCCCAGTGCTTTGATTAGCGAGGAGCTCACCATCAGAGAATCGACACATAGTATGCGGCATATAGGCATGCATTTCTCATTTTGTTGCCGCGCAAGCGTGGCGGGTGACAACGAAGCAAGGGAGGCCTTCATGCTCTATGCGGCTCATGGCGATCTCGTCGCTTCAGACCAGGACGACCAGAGAGTGGGGGGGGGAGACGTTTAAATAGCTAGCCGGTGGCCATCGTTCTTATCTATGCTTGGCCGGGTGCTGTTTCGCTCTGCTTCGTTAGGCATAGAAAATTTACTTTGTGGGCGGTTTTACCAAGACTGCCATTTCTTGGCCCATCGCCTTGACCAAACTAGTGTTTCAAGCAGATCAGCTTGTTTGTTGTTGCTGTCCACTATCCCTTCTCCCCCTTGTTCCCAAATCGAGCGGCGTTAAGATGCAGCGCCTCGCCCAACTGGTTACTTGGGTGGCGTTTAGGGAGATCTGGATCGCCTGTGTTATGGCCCAGTTCGCAACGCTAGATCCTCCTGTTCCACACCGCATCTTTCGGGTCTTTGATGCCCCGCCTGCCTTGGCTGAGCTGACGGCGTTGCCACCCCTCATTCAACAATACGTGCAGCGCGATTTAATACCTGACACGGGTAACTATGTGCTGCGCAACCGCTATCGGTCCCCTGATTTGGGCGTGGACCATCTGTACTACCAACAAATAGTTGCAGGTATGCCCGTGCTCAATGCAGATACCAACCTCAACATCAGGGATACCGATGATTCACCCCAGATTACTTCATTTGGGTACAGCGACACTGCTTCCATTTGGACCAACGCTACGAGCAATTTCGTCACCCAGTTACCCCAGGCACTGCTGCATCAAACACTGGCACGGGTGATCGGTCGGGTGGCGCAGCATCTGAACCAAAAGCTGGGAAATTTAGGCGCCTTGAGCATTGTAACCGCCACGGAGCCGAGCACCCAGGAAACGATCTACACGATCACGGGTGTAGCGTTTGCGTCAGATAACCAAGCCAAGGTGCAGCCGGTGCTGCTGGTTCGTCATCCTTTGCAGCCGCTTGAAGCATGGTCGGTGCAGGTGCGGGTGGAGCCTAGCTGGTTGACAGTGGTGGCAGATGCCACAACGTATGCCATTGTCGGCCTGATGGACTACACACGTCCTGCGTGTTACCGGGCCTTTTCGTTGGTGGCCAATGACCCCGAGCATGGACCGCGAGAGCAGTTCTGCGACCCATGGAACCCGCTAGCGTCGCCACTGGGCTGGCAGCGGACCGTGACTCAAAAATTCACCGAGAGCATGGGGAACAACGTGCGCGCTCAGGCTCGCCACAATGCCTCGGCTACCTGGCAAGAGGGCTATCGACCGCATGGGCTGGGTTCCAACTTGGTGTTTGATTTTCCGCTGCCGCTGCAAAAGGAGCCTACCAATTACACTGACGCAGCCATCACCAATTTATTCTACCGCACCAACTTACTGCACGACCTGTTTTACCAGTATGGCTTTGACGAAGCTGCAGGTAATTTTCAACAGGACAACCTGGGGCGTGGAGGAAAAGGCGACGACCCATTGATTGCTTGGGGACAAGAGGCCGATAAGACTAACAACGCCCTGTTTCGAACGCCGCCCGATGGGGAGAGCCCCACCATGTGGATGTACCTGTGGAACAATGGGGAACGCCCGTTTCGCGATGGGTGCTTGGACGGTGGTGTCATGACCCACGAGTACACCCACGGCGTTGCGGCCCGGCTGACGGGCGGTCCCAGCAACGTCTATTGCTTGCTCATCGGCGATGCGGCCGGGCTGAGCGAAGGGTGGTGTGACTGGGTGGCCATTATCCTGCAAGTGCAGGCGTCACACAACCGCAACCAGTCCTTTGCCATAGCGCCGTACGCATCCCATTCCGCGCGTGGGATTCGAAGCCACCTCTATTCCACCAACCACAAGACCAACCCCTTAACCTATGGCTGGCTCAACAAGAGCAAGTACACCAGCATACATCGCAAGGGCGAGGTGTGGGCCACCATGCTGTACGAAGTGTTTTGGGATCTGGTGGACCGACATGGGTTTGATGCTAACTGGTTCAGTCCAAGCCGTGCCCGAGGCAATACGCTCGCGCTGCAGTTGATTCTGGATGCCATGAAGCTTCAGCCCTGTTTGCCGGAATTCACCGACGCTCGTGACGCTATCCTACAAGCTGAGCAGCTGCGTACCCGCCGAGCCAACCGATGTTTGCTGTGGCAGGCCTTTGCCCGCCGCGGTCTAGGTGTTCAGGCCAAGCTAAATACTACGGTGTACACGGAAGACTTTTCGGTGCCGGCAGATTGCCATTGACCGCATAGCCGATTTATTGTGTATTGGGCATGTGAGGTGGCGGCAGTAATAGGTAATAATCATCTGCCAGCGCTATTTTTTTCGAGCTGGTGAATAAGTATGGTGGGTTACAAGATGCAGGGCGCTGGGCGCCTGGACAATGGGTGTGGAAAAGAATATATATATATATATATATGTCGACTGTTGTACAAGGCAACGGGTGAGCATCTCATATACATGCACGAATAAATAGATAGAAATCGGGTACATGGGCACTGGCAGAGACAGTGAAAGAAGAATCCTCATTGATAAAAAGGCGTATGTCAATGTTGCTGAGAATACCATGGTAAAGGAGGGAGAGCGGGAGGAAGCAAAATCAGCCGAGTGGTTGGTATCCATGGGTAAGGGCTAACTTCAATATAGAGCCGAGGCCCTGTGGTTCAGGCTGCGGTCGACTGTGTGGGCCTAGGTAGCGATGATTACTAGCTATCGCTGTCATTCAGAGCAATTGACATGGGGCGCAACAAAGGAGAACCCCCGAAAGGCGCGATCGGTATCCTCGATCGCCTTTTCC
>JANBQA010000717.1:0-10775 GCA_027576955.1 Dimargaris xerosporica
GCTCGCTCGTTTATCGACAACCCGTTCGGGCCGGGTAAGCTGTACCTGACCGGCGACCTGGGCTGCTGGCTGCCCAACGGCAAGGTCAAAATCGTGGGCCGCCAAGACCACCAAGTCAAACTGCGCGGGTTCCGCATCGAATTGGGTGAAATCGAAGCTGCTGCCCAGTCGGTGCCAGGAGTCACTGCCAGCGCAGCATTGGTGCACGGCCAACGCCTGGTGCTCTTTGTGTCGCCGGCATCTGTGGCCATCGCTGACCTCCAACCAGTGCTGCGCCACAAGCTGCCTGCGTACATGGTACCCCAGCGCATAGTGACCTTGGGCCAGCTACCTGTCACTGCCATCGGCAAGGTGGATCGCCGAGCACTATCGGAGCTCGCCACGCCAGCGTGGACCGACACCACGGTGGCCCACAGCATTCCACCCGATTCGACCCTGGGCCAACTCGTGGCCTGTGTGGCCAGCGTGCTCTCGATGCCAAACGATGCCATCGACCCTACGCAGTCATTCTTTAGTGTGGGAGGCGACTCCGTCTCAGCCATTCGGCTGATGGCACAGTGCACCAAGCGAGGCTGGTCGGTGGCGGTCCCCGATGTCTTCAGTGCCATTTCGATGGCTGAATTGGCCCAGGTCATCGAGTCGCGGCAACCCACGCCCCCAGTGGACGCAATGGCTGAACCATTACGGAGTCCTTTTACCGCCACCGAACGCTGGTACTTGCGCACCTATGCCCAGCGCCCACACGGCCTGTGGGCTTCAGCAGTTACTTGTCTTTCCAGTGACACCACCCTGGAGGCGCTGAAGCGTTGGATAGCCAGCCTTGCGCACACTCGGGAATCGTTGAGTCGCCAGCTGGACATGGCTCACAATGCATGGCGGCAGCTGCCTCGAGTTACCCCCGTCACGCTTGGCTCGATGGCCACCGTTCAGCTTTGCAACGGCTGCACCACGACAGACCAGGTGCTGGAACGCGTCGAGCAAGAAAGGCTAAAACTGCAGGGTGACACTCGCCCCCTGATGCACCTGACACTGTTTGCATTGGGCAACGATGTGAAGGTGGTGGCTCTGACCGCACACCAGCTACTGGTCGGGCCTCACGAATGGCCCAGCATCCTGCACAGCCTTGGCCAGGCCTTCAGCAGCAGCGCATTGCTCGTGCCCGCGCTATCCCATTCCATTCCCACCCATCAGCCTTTGGCACAGTGCACGCTGTCAGCACCCGCCGTGCAGCCGTTGCTCGACATTGTCTCCAGCCAGGCCCAGCCTCAATATCTGGACGCCGTGGTGCTAGGCTGCTTGGCCTACGCTTGGAGCATCCATGTCCCTGACGCAGCCCTCGAGGTGCTTCACGAGCAAAGCCAGCAGGGCCCAGGTCCGGTCAGCGGACACCGTACAGCCAAGTCATGCATGCCAGTGCCAGCCCAGGGTACGCCATCGCTTGCCCAAGCAATCGACTTAGCCAAGCAAGTGGTATACGGCCAGCTGTCCACCAATGCTCCCAGCGACGATACGCCCTTGGCTGGGAACAATGGCATTGTGTCAGCGCTGTACCACGCGGTTGCCGGTGCCAGTGCGCACTTGGCCGAGCAGCACCCACCTTCACTGCCAACACTGCCCTACCACAGCACATTAGGCCATGCGGAGGGCTATGCTTACGAAGCCATGGCCACGGTGTCCGACGATGGCTTGGCGCTGATGGTCACAGGCAGCCCAGCACAAACAACAGAAAGCGTGCTTCAGGCTCTGCTAGATGCCTGGCAGCAAGCCTTGGCGCAGTACCAGTCGAATGTCCTGGGAACAGTGGACGCACTGAGTCTCTCTGACTACCCGCTGCTACCCATCGACCGTGCTCAGTTCCACACCCTGATGCACGAGGTCAAGACCACGCTCAACCTCACCGACTGCAGCATAGCTGACATGCTGCCCACCTCTAGCCTACAGGACGGGTTCATTGTCAACACGCTCAAAGACCCCTCGGCGTACATGGTGCAGATGGCCTTCCACATGGACGGCCCGCTGGACGCTGGCCGCTACCGCCAGTGCTGGCAGCAAGTGAGCCAACGCCATAGCATCCTGCGCACCAAGTTCGTCACGACCGACCTAATCCCTGGCCATGCCGCGGTGCAGGTCGTGTTGCCATCCATGGACATTGCTTGGTCTTATGAGGCTGACCACCAGCTGCTAAACGACGACAAGGAACAGCAGTACCTCGCACAGGACCGCCAGCACGGGTTTGCGTTTGACGGCAGCCCCTTGCTGCGCCTGGCGCTGTTTAAGATCAACGACGCTGGCCACCTGTTGTTCTTCACCCACCACCATGCCCTTTTGGACGGCTGGTCGCTGAACATCGTGCTGGACGAGGTCATGGCTTTGTACCACGACCAACCGTTGGCGCCTGTGGTGCAGTACAGCTCGTACCTGGGCCACCTCACCCGGCAACCAGCCGATGCCGCCCAGCGCTTTTGGCAAGAGCTGCTCCATGAAGTGGCGCCAACCCCCGATCTGCAGCTGCCCAGCACGCGGCCCCCATCGCAACCCACCACTGTGGAGCCCTATGCCGCGCATGATCGACAGCTACAATACCCGCTGTCGGACATCCATGCCTTTTGCCAGGCACTGGGCATCACCCTGAACAACCTGCTGCGTGGCCTATGGGCGCTGCTGCTGCACCGCTACCTGGGTGCCACCGACGAGGTGACGTTTGGCGCGCTCGTGTCTGGACGCAATGTGCCTGTGCCGGGCATCGATGACATGGTGGGCCTGTGCATTAACACGGTTCCGTTTCGAGCCAGGCTCAACAGCGAGCAGCCCCTGCACGACTGGCTGCGGGGCATCCACCGGGTGTCGGGCGAGATGATGGCCCACGAGCACGCCAACCTGGGCTATATTCAGCAGTGGGCCAGCGTGCCAACGGACACGCCACTGTTCCAGTCCCTGCTGGTGTACGACAAGTACCGCCAGAGCCAAAATGACGTCGATGAGCAGGTCCTTCGCATGCGCTCGCTGGGCGGCCTCAACGCTACCGAGTACCCGCTGACTGCTGGCTTTTACGACCGCGATAACGAGCTCCATCTGGCCCTGGCGTACAAGACCGACAAGTATGACGACGCGTACGCCTCGCTTCTGTGCGCCTACCTGGACGCCTGCCTGTCACGTGTGATTGAATCCACACCGGATACCCCGCTGGCGCATGTCCAGCAGCTCCCCGAGAGTGAGCACGAGATGATCGTGGGCTGGTCGCAGGGCGTGGTCAAAACACTCGACCCTGCCTGTGCCTTGCTACCCGATCTCTTCATGAACAGCCTTGCACGCTGCCCGCATGCCATTGCACTGGAGAGCGGCAACCAGCAGTGGACATATGCACAGGTGCACCAGCAGGCACTGGCCATTGCCCAGTGGCTTGTGGCGCGCCAGGTGCAGCCGGGCGATCGCGTCGCCTTGGTGTTTACACGGTCGCCGTGCTTTTTGTTTGCAATGCTGGCGGTGCTACTGGTAGGCGGAGTCTATGTACCCCTTGAAGCCACTGTAGCAACTGAGCGTATCTGTGGCATTCTGGAAGAGCTAGGCAAGCCAGCTACGTTGCTGGAATCGTACAGCGAACCCCTAGCTGATGCGCTGCGCTCGGTGGTGTCGCTAATCGGCTACTGCGATACCATTTTTACCCAAGAAGCCAGCGCCTTGGCACCTGCACTTCGACCACCCCCGCGGCAACCGCAGGACCTGGCGTATATTATCTTTACATCGGGCACAACAGGCAAACCCAAGGGCGTGCAAATTCGGCATGAATCAGTAGTCAATATTCTGATACACCTTGCGCAGACTATGGAACTTGGACCAAATTGTCGATTTCTGCAGCTGCTCAATATTGCCTTCGATGGTTGTCTAGTAGAAATTTTCACAACGTTTTACGCCGGGGGTGCTGTGGTATTGTCGCAAGGCAATTTGGTCGAAGATTTACATCGCGTTAACACTTGTGGACTAACACCAACACTTTTGGCCACATTGGATTCCCGAACCTATCCTGGTGTCACCAAAGTGGCATGTGGTGGTGAGGCTCTGAGCTGGGCTGTGGCCTGCGACTGGTCTGCTGGCCGCCAGCTATTCGATGGATACGGTCCCACAGAGGTTACTATTATCAGCCATTTTCAACGGGTCTGCCTTAATGAAAGCATTGCGCTTGGGAGGATATCACCTAACACGCAATGCTACTTACTCAATGAGAAGCGCCAACATGTACCCATTGGCATTGCCGGAGAGATTTGTGTTGCAGGTATTGGAGTCAGCAATGGTTACCTGAACCGCCCCGACCTGACGGCCAAGGCATTCATTGACAACCCATTTGGCTCGGGCAAACTGTACCTCACAGGTGACCTGGGCTGCTGGCTGCCCAACGGCAAAATCAAGTACCTGGGTCGCAAGGACCACCAAGTCAAGCTGCGTGGGTTCCGCATCGAGCTGGGCGAAATCGAGTCTACTGCTCAGACTCTTGACACCGTGTCCATGTGCGCAGCCATTGTCAAAGATAGGCAGCTGGTGCTCTACGTGTCACCGGCTGACGTGGACCAGACACTGCTGCGAGCAGTGCTGGTGGCCAAACTGCCAGCGTACATGGTGCCCGAGCACATCATTCGCCTCGAGCAGCTGCCACTCACCCGCATCGGCAAGGTCGACCGGCGTGCCCTGCAAGCGCTGGCCCTGCCCGAGCTGCCGGTCGACCAAGAGATTGACCCAAGCACCTATTCGCCCATCTTTGCTGTGCTGCGTGACACGCTAGCAGCTGTGTTGGCCATTGACGCCAACCACATCCAGCCCAGCTCGTCGTTCTTCCGCCTGGGGGGCGACTCGATTTCCGCCATCCAATTCTCAGCCAAGTGCAAGCGCCATGGCCTGGCTGTGACGGTGTCGCAGGTGCTCAAGCACCCCATCCTGGAGCAGCTGGAGCAGCACGTGGAGTGGCTAGCGGGCCCATCGACCCCACAGCTCGCGACGGTGGATGACCCTATTGGCCCCTTGCCCCTGACCGCCATCCAGCGCTGGTTCCTGCAGGACGCCAGCCACGGCAACTTCAACCACTTTAACCAGTCGTTTAGCCTGCAGTGCCGTGAAGGGCTGACCTTGGAGCGAGTGCGCGGCGCTTTGACAGCGCTGGTGAGCCACCACGACGGCCTGCGCACACGGTTTGAGCGTGACAGCCAGAGCGGCCAATGGCGGGCAGAGGTGGTGCCGATGGCCGACGACTTGCGCGCTCATGTGCGCCTTGAACAAGTCGCTCTGGCACCAAGCCAGGTGGACGGCTACGTTGCGCAGCTTCAAGCCAGCTTATCGATTGCCACCGCGCTCAACGCCGCGTGCGCCCTCTTGACCGTCAGCGGTACCCAGGTGCTGTTTATGACCGTGCACCACCTCGTGGTCGACCTGGTGTCGTGGCGCATCATCATGGAAGACATGGAAACGCTGCTGACCAGTGGGTCGCTGCTTCCCAAAACACTGTCATTCCGCCAGTGGGCCCACCAGGCATACGACTACGCTCAGACCTTGCCCAGCGATGCGTGGCCAACGTACGACCCAGTCGACCCCATCCCACTGGACTACCAGCCCTTGCCCGCCAACGCTCCAGCCGCTGCATCGCACCAGGTTGAAACGGTGTCATTGGGCCTGGCCACCACGGCACAGCTGTTTGAACAAGCAGGCCCCATCGCCTGCACCGAGCCCCAAGAGTTTATGGTTGCGGCGCTTTCGCTGGCCCTGGAAGCTGCACTGGGCGTCAAGTCGTTTGAGCTGGCTCTCGAAAGCCATGGCCGCCACCCGTGGTCAGACCAGCTGGATGTATCACGCACGGTGGGCTGGTTCACCAATATGTACTCGGTGCCATTTCACCTGCCGCAGTCAGCCGGCGTCGGCGACAACCACGCATTCGACGTGCTTCGACACACCAAGCAGCGCATTCGCGCCATGCCTGACCACGGGATGCCCTATGGCCTGCTCAAATACACCAAAGCGCACGCCGAACCGGCAGTCACCGCCAACGGGCTGCCGCCAGGTGGCCAGCAGGTGGTGTTCAACTATCTGGGGCGCTTCGACCAATTGGCTGCAGCAGACGCGTTCTGGAGGTCGCACGATCTGCCCCTGCGGGCATCGCATGACTCGGGCAGCGATGGGCCGCCTTTCAGCCAGGCCTTTGTCGCCACCTGTGACCACAGCCTAGACACGGGCCTGACGCTCTACCTTGGCTACTCCACGCAGCAGCATTCGCCCGCCACTGCTGCAGCCATTGCCCGCCACTGGCAAGCGGCCGTGGCCCAGCTCGTTGGCCAGGCCATAGCCGCCGCAGCGCCCTGCTTTGCGCCCATTGACTTCCCGCTTCTGCATGCCACCGAGCGCGAGCTTGACGGCCTGGTCGTCAGCGACCTGTCGAAGCTGCCCACGCCGCTAGCCAACATCGAAACAGTCTACCCGTGCCTGCCGCTCCAGCGAGGCATGCTGCAGGCGCTGCTGCACGACCCAACGGCATACGTTGTCCAGTTGGTCCGAACCATCAGGGGCCCCTTGGACGTACAGCAGTTCCAGTGGGCCTGGCAGCAAGTCATCGACCGCCACCCTATCCTGCGCACCTGCTTTGTGCTCCAGCCCCACGCGCACACGCTGGGTATGCTGCAGGCGGTGCTCAAGTCCTGGTCGCCCGCATGGACCATCGGTGATTGGACGAGCGACAGTGGAGCCGAGATTGAGGCCGAATACCTAAAGAGCGACATTGCCCAGGGGTTCGACACCGCCCAGCCCATGGTGCGCCTGGCCCTCTTCAAGGTGGCTGAAAACGCCCACCGCTTTGTTCTGACCATGCACCATGCAGCCATTGATGGCTGGTCAATGGCACTGCTCTTTGCGGAGCTGCTGGCGTGCTACTGCAAAGAGAAGCTGGCTAGCCCTGGCAGCTACCAGGACATGGCCGGCTATGTGGCTGCCACTGGCCCAGCTGCCGCACAAGAGTATTGGCATCGCCAGCTGCACGCCATTGCAGCGCCCTCGTACCTGCCCAGCCCGCATTCGGGTTCGCCAGCTGAGGCTGCCCACCGCCACGCTCCCGACAATTATGCGACCCATGTGGCCATCGTCGGCAACGTTGGCAGCATCAGCGACTTTGCACAGCAGCACAGCATCACCACTTCGACCCTCCTCCGCGCAACGCTTGCCATCCTGCTCGAGCGGTACACCGACCAGCCGCGTATTCTTTTTGGCGTAACGGTGTCTGGCCGTAACGCGCCCGTGGACCGCGTGGAGAGCATCGTTGGCCCGTGCATCAACACCATTCCGTGCCATGCCGAAATCACGGCTGGCACGACACTGACCGCGCTGCTGGCCACCATGCAGGCCGACAGCATCCAGGCGGTGCCCTATGAGCAGTTCCCCCTGACCGACATTCGCTCCTGCACCAGCATCGACCCATCGCAGGCGCTGTTCAACACCTTGCTGGTGTACGAGAACTACCCCGCCAGCAACTCGAGCAGCAGCTGCCCTATCGAGTTTGTCTGGCAAGCCGGAGTGCAGAACACAGAATACCCTCTCACCATCCTGGCCAGTGCGGACGAGTCCGAGCTGTGCCTACACTTTAGCTATCGCAAGGACGTATTCCCGCGCGCATACATGGAACAGGTGGCCACGCATTTTACGGCACTGCTGCGCTCGATGGTGTCTGCTGCTGGTGATGCGCCCGTGTGCCAGCTGAGTATGCTTGACGCGGTCGAAACACGCTGCCTGCTGCATGCCTTTGCTAGCAACCCATGCGAGTTCGAGGCGAGCTATGCCCACCAGTTCTTTGTGGAGCAAGCTCGCAAGCGGCCCGGTGCCATTGCCGTGCGCAGCAAGGATGCCAAGCACACATACCGCCAGGTCGATGCCATGGCCAGCAACATCGCACTGCAGCTGTCGCAAGTAGCACCGATTGGCCCTGATCGCATTGTGGCCATCGTTGCGGACAACTCGGTGGAGCTGATTGTCGGTCAGCTGGCAGTGTGGAAGGCGGGCTGTGCATTTGTTGTCATTGACCCGCGCTACCCAGTTGCGCGCAAGCAGTTCATCCTCAGCGATGCCCGGTGCATAGCTGCACTAGGAGCACCAACCGCTGTAGCGGACGTGTCTGCGGACACTCCCACCATTGTCTTGGGCTCCCTCGATGCATTAAGCAGGCAGCCGGCGGAATTCGTCCCTGCTGTCCCTGCACCATTGCACCTGGCCTGGCTCATCTACACCTCGGGCTCCACAGGCCAGCCCAAGGGCGTCATGATCGAACACGGCTCGGCGGCCAACCACTTCCAGGGCGCTGGCAACGTGCTGCGCCTGACGACGGACACAGCCAAGCCCACGGTATTCACCCCGACGTTCGACGTGTCCATCTCGGAAATCTGGGCCACACTCTCGTTTGGCGGCACGATAGTGATCACTGACCGCGACTACATCAATGTGTTCAGCCAAGGGGACCGGGTGTGCTGCACGCCATCCCTGCTCAGCGCCTTCGAGCCCGCTCAGTTCCCCAACCTCACGCACATCACGCTCACGGGCGAGCCCGCCCCGCAGGCGCTGGTGGACCAGTGGGCACCGCAGGCCGAGCTGGTCAACTGGTACGGCCCAACCGAGGTCACCGTGGTATCGCACTACGCCCGCCTGCGGGCCAACAGCGTCCCTGTGATTGGCCGCCCGCTGCCCAATGCCACTGCGTACATTCTGGACGCCCAGCTGCGGCCCGTGCCTGTTGGCGCGGTGGGCGAGCTGCACATTGGCGGCGCAGGCGTGGCACGCGGGTACTTGAACCTGCCCGAGCTGACCGCGGCAAAGTTCATCGCGAACCCGTACGGCCCTGGTCGCCTGTTCAAGTCGGGCGACTTGGCGCGGTGGCTGCCCGATGGCAGGGTCGAGTGCCTTGGGCGCCGCGACAACCAGGTCAAGGTGCGCGGGTACCGCGTCGAGCTGGACGAAGTGGCCAATGCGCTGGCCAAGTGCGACGGCGTTAAGCAGGCGTGTGTGGTCGTGCAAGACAGCCAGCTCATCGGCTACGTATCACCCAAGGACGTGGACACGCCGGCTGTCACTGCCTTGGCCAAGACCCTCTTGCCGCACTACATGGTGCCTGCGGCATTGGTGCCACTGCCAGCACTCCCGCTGACAGCTGTGGGCAAAGTGGACAAGCGAGCGCTGCCCAGGCACTCGTTCGCCCAGCAGGCTGCCGCTGCCACCGCCGGGCCACGCACTCCCATGGAAGACTGCCTGATCCGCCTAGTTGCCCAAGTGCTCGGGATGGCGCAGGAGCGCGTGTCACCCCACCACACCTTTTTTGAGCTGGGCGGCGACTCGCTGTCCGCCATTCGTCTGGTCACGCTGTGCCGCGGGCAACACCTGGCCCTGGCCATGGCGGACATTACCCGGTCGAGGACCGTTGCAGACTTGGCCGCGCTGCTCAAGGCTGACCTTGCACCTTCAGCGAGCGAGCCGTACCCCGTGGCCAGTGGCCCTGTTCGACTGACGCCGATCCAGCACGACTTCTTCCGGACCAACTACCCGTGGCCCCAGGCGTACCTGACCCCCGTTGTCCTCGAGAGCGCCACCGTGTACAGCCAAGCCGTGTGGACGAGCGTGTTCGCGGACCTCATCAGCTACCACGACATGCTGCGGTTCCGCGTTCCAGTGGCAGACCACCACCCGCCAAGCATGGGCGTGATCGAGCCGCGGCTGGCCACCGAGCAGGTCCTGCGGTTTGCAGAAGCCGCGTCGGACGCCGAGCTCCTTGCCATTTTAAGCGAGGTGTCTGGCGGCGTCAACTACCACGCGGGCCCCATCTGCCAGTTCTGCATCGTCACGCTTGGCCAGAGGCAAGTGGTGCTGGGCGCCGTCCACCACTTGGTCGTCGACCTGGTGTCCGTTGCCATCCTGAGCAACGACCTCGAGCTGCTCCTGCAGCGCCAGGCCCTGCCGGCCAAAACGCTGTCGTACCAGGCCTGGGCCGACAAGCTGTACACGCTAGCCCAGGCCCTGGACGTTGGCGCCGTTGCTGTGCCCGAGCGCTCGCTGCCGGTGCCGCTGGACTACCCCGACGCGCCCCTCCTCAAAACCCACGAGTTTGCCCAGACGGAGCTGGTGACCGTGGACGGCCCGCTGCTGCACCGCTTTGACCAATTCACCCGCCAGCAGGACGTGGCTCCGGCAGAGCTGCTGATGGCAGCATTTGTCTGGGCCTACGAACGCTGCTTCCAGCAACCGTCGGTGACGGTGGCGTTCGAGTCGCACGGGCGCAGTATCCCAGGGCAGGACTGCGACGTGACGCACACGCTGGGCTGGTTTGTGGGGCACCACTACCTCAGCCTTGCCAAGCGGACCGGACAGACGCCGCACGACGTCCTGGCGCACACCCAGACGCTAGTGCGCGGCCTTCCGGTCAACGGGTTCAATCTGTTCCTGGCCAAATACCTCAAGGAGCTCGACTGCCCTGAGCAGCGGGCCCGGTTTGACATCCAGCCGCAGGTGGCGTTCCATTACTCAGCCAATGCCCTTACTGCGCTGTCCGCAGAGGTGCCGCTGCTGGTAAAGAGGAACGCCCTATTCAAAGACCACATTGCAGACCTAGCGCCCAACTCGCATCCCTATCGGCTGGTGGTGTCATGCCTGCGCCAGACTGGCCAGCTGGCCATTAACCTTACGTACTATTCAAACCAGCTGAAGCACGCCACTGTGCAACACTTGGGGTTGGCCATCCAGGAAGCGGTGCAGACATTTATTGGCGAGTGATT
>JANBQA010000718.1:0-10771 GCA_027576955.1 Dimargaris xerosporica
GAGGAGCGAGGAGGGAGCGGCATAGCATCGCTTGGCTGTCATTTTCACCAAGGGCTGGTGCTGGATCATGTTTTTTTTGCCATGACGCTCAGGGCGGCAAACTCAAAGGTTGCACGAAAAGTACACGCAAAAGGTTTTACAGCACGACATAACGCTAGCGCTTCCTCCTCCTCGGCAAACACCAGCCCGGGCTTGCGCGGGCATTTCATGCGCAGTGGGTCCAATATTGCTTATAAAAACCCCACCGCCACGTCCCTGCATCAATTGTCGCCTACTTGTGTCCAGAGCATTGTCATCACCTCTTCCTCATGACACTACGCATCGCTGCTTGCTATACTGCTTTCCGCATGCCCTCTGATGCTAACAGCTCCATCTTGCTTCCAACCGCTGCCATTTCCTCGCCTGCACCCTGCGCACCATGCAGCTGACAGCCTTGACGCCTGCCCTGGCCCTCTTTTACGGGACGCTAGCTTAGCCTGTAGTCAATGACTTGCAGGTTTCTATCAACGGCCAACTGGTCAACAACGGCCTCAGCCATTGATTTGCAAGTATTCCGGGCAGAGGGATGACTCCTGCGGGCGTGGTGACAAACACCCACCAGCAAATGGGCCAGAGCCCCTGGATGCGTAATGACGATATCCTCGAGGACAGTCTGATGTGGCTAACGACAGTGGACTTGAAAGACTTTTGTGGATGGGTCCATATCCCTCCTGAGTCCCAGCCTGACGAGCAGTGCGCCCTGGTGCCTCAAACACCGTTTTCAACGCCCGTTGGCCCGACCGGCCAGAAATTGTGTGTTCCAACTACTGGGAATGAATCTGCCCAAAACTTTTGTGATGACCCCAACCACAGGGCCAGGTTGGAGTGATGGTGACGGATATCAAATCCCCATTCTTAGATCAACCCTGGATGAAACCCTGCAAAGAATTTTATTTAAAGTATGGTCACCTCTACACTGATGAGCTATCTTTAATGAATGCCTGGGCCAAATACCAGTCAGAGCAAGCTCGATTCCACGGTTTTTCTTATTACCGTGTTAGGGACTTATATAAGCTGAAACCAATGCAACTCATCGCATTGTTGCTACGCGAACCAAATGCACGCAAGATGTCCGGTATAATCACACAGATAAATCTTGGAGTGTACCGCGTTAGATTATTGTTTAATGAAGTTTTAAAGGCACCAAACTTTAATGGAATGCGACTTGGTCTAGGGTATTTTTCTTGTATATTGGCCGTTGCAACAAATGAATTTACCAAGATCCTTGGGTAATAACGCAATGGTGTACCAGCGGAATAAATCCCCTGTGCTCATTTTTTCCGCAGTATTATTCAGAGTTAGTCGCAGCAATCATTGGGCTTTACTTACAGTTAGAAGCCACCGCCACCTTGTTCTCTCCAGCATGCGGGCTCTGCCAACCCTAGGCCTTTAAAATCAGATGGTACAGCCTAGATGGCGCAACCGACGAGCTTCAGGGAGGAAGAATTAAGTAGCAGGGCCCAAAGTCCTATGAAACGCAATTATTTGGCCCGCCCACGCCTTTTCATCAGTCACTAAATTGCTCACACGAGCCACAGTGGGAGAAAGAGGATATTTACCATTGGACTAGGCATGCTAGCCGCATCTCTTGGACCCGCACTTCCGTCCAAGCTGGCTTATTCGCAGAGCCCTCAAAGGTCAGCGGTCCGTGATTCATGATGGCGGTACTCTTTCCAAGGTCTAGGAAACCCGCACGCACCAATGAGTGACAATTGGCAGTGAAACCTGACAGGGGCAGCACTTGCCAGTGAACGCGGGTCGCCTACTCGGTCCGCATGAGCGAATCCGTCGCTGTGTCCTAATTTAGTAAATGAGAGATAACGCCGTGCGCATCTCGGCGACTCACAGGCACTCATGCACAGTAAAACGACTGGCCAGCAGCGTCAGGGAAGCCTTATCTACCACCCCAGCGCCACGGCGCCAATCAGATGCCCAATTGCAGGTTGCCAAAACAAGGAGGGCGCCACCTACCTTTGGCATACGCCCTATTGTATTCGCGACATTGGCATGTAGAGTAGGTCGCCTGACCATGGCCACCAGCCCAGACTGCTCCCATGCACCAATTACACTTGAGCTATCGCGTGAACACCCAAAACAAAACGCTCAATGACAGTTCCAGGACTAGGGAGAGGAGGCGTTAGAAATGGAAAGTTTCGCTGCTATCTCCACATGATGGCTACCCCGTTATTGGCACAGGCTGGCTATCTTTCTTTGAGCCATGCACCAACTGTCGTAGTATTGGCCTAGGGCCATCCCCCTGCTCTATATGGTTAAAGACTGCACCTTATATCCTAATTAGCAACCACCAATACATGGTGCGCCAACGGGACTGGTCCACGCAGGCGCGCTGCTCAGCAAGTCCGGCCATGCAGTGCTGACCCGCTCGGAACCTGATTTGACGCCACAGTAGCGAACCCACACATCTCTCCTTGCTCTTTTTTCCTCTACCTCTGACGGCCCTTGCCTCCCTGACGCCCTTCACTTCACCCTGTACTTGTGCGCAGGCCTGCTCGGCTGTCAGTGCTGGCCATTCCCCTTTTTTTGCCTCCTCCTTTTTCCTATCTGTTAGTCCTTTCTGTGCGAGGCCGGGGGTGCGTGGATGGAAACTGTTTATATAAAGAGGGCGGCTGCGCGCCCCGTCTTGTCCGGCTGTGGGATACGCGCGCGGCCCCATCTTGTCCGGCTGTGGGATACGCGCGCGGCCCCATCCTTCCATAATTTACGGCACGCCTTTTTAATTAACGGCTTTTCTTTTCGTTGTGCTTTGCCCGTCTTCGGTCGGCTACCCTCGTGTGCCGGTTCAACGCGCGCCCTCATCCATTTGAGAGCAGCAAAGTAAGTGATGCTTCGCGGTGCCCTGCACGGCTCCCACCAGGATAGTTGGGGCCGGACATTGGGTCTTCAGCGCTGAATAAGCTGTGACCTAATGATCCCACCGAGGGCTTAAGCTATCGCGCCCACCCAGGCTGTGTATATGCGCGAAAGAAGGAGTGGGGGAGGAGAAGATAGCCATGACTCAGTTGCCTGTCGACTTGCTCTCCTGTAGGATTTTATTGTTTCGCTGCGACTGCTCGCAACCACCCAAATTTTACTGTGTGTTATTGACCCGTGTGGCTGGGCCCCTTTTGGCCTGTCCTATTGTTCCACCCGCAGCTCGCTACGCTCGTGCTCAAGCCTTGCAGGGCCTCAGGTGCTCAGCCCGCTGCACCCAACGAACACACCTGACTCTGTGGCTACACGACGTCTTCACCCCAACAAGTGACCAGCTTAGTCACCCCACCTCCACCATGCTGAAATACCACAGCGCCCTGGCGCAGGTGATCATCCTGGGCTTTGTGTGCTTTTGCTGTCCAGGGATGTTTAATGCCCTGAATGGCATGGGCGGCGCCGGCCAGGTGGATGATAACACCGGTACCAACGCCAACGTGGCCCTGTACTCGACGTTCGCCGTATTCGGGCTGCTGGGCGGTGGCGTTAATAACATCATTGGCCCGCGATTCACCATCTTCATGGGCGGGCTCACCTACGCCCTGTACACGGGCTCATTTCTTTATTACAACCACACCCACAAGCCTGCATTTTCCATTGCATCCGGCGCCATTCTGGGTATCGGCGCAGGTTTGCTGTGGGCTGCTCAGGGCGCCATCATGATGGCGTACCCGACCGAAGAACGCAAAGGATCATACATTGCCCTGTTCTGGGTTATTTTCAACCTGGGTGGCGTACTCGGTGGGCTTATTCCGTTTGGCCTCAACTTTGATGGCAGCGCTGGCCCCGTCAACGACGGCACCTACATTGGGTTCCTGGTGATCGAGCTGCTTGGCGCAGCCTTGGGCTTGGCTCTGGCGCCCCCAGAGCGCGTGATCCGTGAAGATGGCACCAACGTCGAGCTGCGCAAGGAACCAGTGCTTTTGGAATTTCTCCAGGTTCTCAAGCTGTTTGGCAACAAGTGGATGATCGCCATGACCCCAGCCTTCTTCGTCTCCAACTTCTTCTACACCTACCAGTTCAACGTGATCAATGGGTCGCTGTTTAACACCCGGACGCGTGGGTTCAACTCGGTGTTCTACTGGGGATCGCAAATGGTCGGAGCGTTTGTCTTGGGTCGACTTTTGGACAACACCCGTTGGGCTCGCAAGAAGCGTGGTACGGTGGGGCTGATTGTCACCTTTGGTGGTTTTATGGCGGTGTGGCTCGGCGGCCTGTTTTTGCAGCTGCAATTCACGCGCGATACGCCCGAGACTGACAAGTACAACCCGCACAACACCATCGACTTCACCGACTCATCCCGCGCCGCCGGGCCCATCATTCTGTACGTGTGCTACGGTTTGATGGACGCCGTCTTCCAGACCTTCTGCTACTGGCTGATGGGCACCATGACCAACGACATCACCACACTTTCCCGCTTCTCGGGCTACTACAAAGGTGTCCAGTCCGCTGGCGCTGCTGTGGCTTGGCGTGTCGATGCCATTGGTACGTCGTACCTGGCTCAGCTTATTATTAACTGGGGGCTGCTTGCGGTGTCGCTGCCCATCATGGCCGTCGTGGTCTGGCGTATCCGCGACACCAACCGTGACGACTCGGCGCATCGGGATGAAAAGGAGGCCGCCTATGCGTCTGACGAGCAGGGTTCCCCTGTCACAGCGTAGCTGTCTTAAAGCCGCCACTGCCAAGATCACTCTGACACCAAGTCACTGATCTTGTTCTTGGCTCTGCGCGCTCTATTCCTAGTGCTTCAGACAATGATGACTATTCACCATCCAGCATTCTGCTTATAGGTTACAAGGCCGAGTGAATTACCCACTGCTGAAACGAGACCAAAGTGCAAAACATCACAGTACATATTAATAAAGCCACGGGAGTGGAATCTTTCTAAACGAAAAGGCCCGCAATGGATGGCTGCAGCACTAACTGCAGCAGGCCAGTCCAAAAACGACGCCTCGTGCGCGGCTCCCTCACGCTACTGCGGATGCATCGCATTCAACTTGTCAGCCCAAGGTGAGGCGTCTTGATAGCGGAGGGAGGTCTCCTCAGCAACAACCATCGATGCTGTACCCATGGAACCACACCCAAGTGCATAAGGCAAGGGGAGGAGGGAACAAACGGTGTATGGGCAGCAAGCCATAGTTTCCCGAAATGGACAATGCTTCTTCGACCCCTCACCCCCTTATTTTTTTCTTTCATGGCCATTACTGCAGCAGTCATAGCGCGCCACCATTGGCCTTGTGTCGCATTATGCTGCTCAGCGACACCTGACTGGCTTGTGCAGCCAAGCCGCGGGCAGCCAGTGTTCATATTACTGGTGGCGCGCCTTGGGCGGCTGGACAAGTATTTATGCATCCATGCCATTGGATCCCAGCCATCCCTGGCGTTCGTGTTGGAGCCCTTTACTGCAAGGGGTAGCACGTAGCCTTGATTCCTCCTACCAGCTCCTGAGTGAGCGTGCTAGCAAATTGCTTCTCAAATGGTGATAGGCTTGGATATGCGATAGCATGTACTGGTGAGACTTTATTATTCGTGCCTTGGGATCGCTTACATTCATAGCCACCCTGAAACTTTGGTCATTGAAGCCAAAAACGTAAACGGGCCTACCATAGTAGTGATTCGCGGCACAAGCTGGTTAAAAAGGTGATGACAAGAAAAAACACGGATCACCATTCAATGTGCCTTTTAGTTACGATGCGTAATACCATCAGGACCGCAGCCGATCAAAAAATTCGCTGGGACTCTCCTTTCCGCGCACCCACCCACACACACTCTCTCATATACGCCTAGATAAAAAATGACAAAACGCAGGGCATAAAGAGGACCAGCTGTGGTGGAATAATGAATGAATGCGAGGCAACCACTGCAGGAGCCGACACCACCGCTTGCCGCCGCTGGTGACTACAGACGATGTTTCATTAATATCGTTTCCTTGAGAAAAAGCCTGGTGCAGGCGACAGCGGTGACCGACTATGAAAAAAATAAAAGACTAGATCATTATACAAAGAGTGCCAGCAGGAAGTGGCGCCGACGTTTCAGTACATGCGGGTCATTAGTTGTTATGGCAGAGGCGTTGATGGCGCAGCCAGTGTAATGGTGTGACCGAAACTAGCCCGGCTAGTATGACCGTGGGTGACCTGGTGGAGGGTAGTCGTACCCATTGTAAGATGGGCCACCTGGCGCTGGGTGATGGGACCAGCGGTCCTGTGGGTACAATCGGTAGGCATCGTCGGCTAGACCCGTTACCGCAGGCAGCGATGAATTGTGGTATGGGGGAGTTGGGTACGAGTACGACGACCCCGGAGGGTAGCCCGGCGAAGGGATCAGAGAGTGCTTTGTGGTGGACATCGCGTGGGACTGATGGAACGCCGTCGGGGACCGGCTTTCGACGGCCGAGTAATAGTACGGTGGGTGTGGGGACGAATACGCTGTGGGGGGCGCCTGGGGGCTCTTGGGCGTGGTATCCGACGAAGTCGGGGGCGACGGGTAAGGATTGCCCATGGGCTTACGACCACCTAGCGCGTGGGTGCGACCCAGGTCTGGCGGGGTTGGCCCATGCGGGGAAGGTGGTGGGAAAACATGGGACGCCACCGTGGCCGACTGTGATGCGGCAGTGGATGGCAGCGGCGGGGGCGGAAAGGATTGGGAGTCTGCTCGTTGGCGCGCACCGGTGCCATACCCCGCCGTTACCTTGAGGCTGGACTTTGTCTGCAGTGACTGTGAAGGAGTGTCGGCAGCAACTGCAGCTGGTGTGGTAGCGGCTGCAGTCGAACAGGGGAGAGCAGCGGTGGTGATGTCGACTCCTAGCATCCCCATGAGGATCTGTGCAGCTTCCAGCATCTGTACCTGCTTTTGTTTGGTGGGCTCCAGTGATTCGACCTGCGGCCATACATCGGTATGTTCCCAGCGGTGCGCGGTCAGTTCAGTCGGAGACGAATACGTGCGGCAGCAGCCGTCGCACTGGTACTGTCGGTCTGCGCTGGTGGTGGCCGCCACGCTCACGGGCGCCGAAGCCCAGGCAGAGGGTTCCGAGCGGTCAAACCGTGGCGACGCCATGGGTGCGGGCATGGAGCTTTGGTGGTAGCCACGGCTGGAGTTGCCTGTGGCGAGAGAGGCTTCGTGTTTGCAAGTCCGACTCGGGAGCCGTTCCGAGGTCCCATAGAGCGAGGGAGTGTCGTATTCTGAGTAGTACCGGCTAGAGTCGGAGTAGCCAGTGGCACGAGGGTAGTCCGAGTGCACCGGCCATGATTGCGCGCCCAGAGGCGACGACACTGGCTGACTCCGGGGCGCGGCGTCGTAAGAGGTGGCGTAATACATTACTGCGGGAACCCACTTTGCAACAAAAAGGGCAGGAAGAAAAAAATAAAAAGTAACGCAGGGCTATCCAAACCCTGGTAACCAGCAGCAGCTACAGTAGGATAAAAAATGATAGTCGTGCACTTTGCGCTCGCGTACTAGACCGTATGCATATATATATAAGTATATAAACGACAAGGTATCCAAGCGCAGGGTACTTGTGCCGGCAAACGAGGTAACGCAAAGTTCTCCCCGCCTTCCTTCTGCCTGTCTTTTGGTTTTCTGTTGCTCCGTTCCACTCGCGTCGTCCCACGGCAAGGCGGTGTGCACAGGCCCAGGGGTCCAAGGAAAGGGCGTGCGCGGGTGGGCTCGGCTATCTCTGCAGCGCTAGCACAAGTAAAAGCGGTTGGTGTTTTTTGTGGGCGACAGCCGGTGTCCACTCGGGGGTATGCGTCGTCAAGTCGTTGTATACGGTCACTTCATAGGCTCTGTTCACCTTTGCACACCAAATACCAACCAGCTTCAACAACAAAAAAAGTACGAACCATCCAAAGGGCGAAGCGGAAGAGGAAGCTAACAAAGGTAGAACGCGAGCAAGGACCGACCAAGCCCCAAGCAGGCAAGGGCTGTGTGATACTGCGAAAGCAATAGAGAAACAAAATAATAGTAGACTAAATAATAAAACGAGTGTCGTGAGCTACAAAGAAAGGAAGAAGGGCAGCATTAAGCGATGCAGTGCAGGTATATATAGGAAGCGCGGCCACGATGTAGATATGACACCTACAGTGAGTGGAGGCGACGGTGGGACCAGGCGGTCTTTGTGCAACAGCAGCCCAGCGCTGGGAAAACTAACACCGCCGATGAGGACAGGAAGAGGGGGGGTGGAAACCCTTGAAGGCTAAGGTGCTAGACGAGGGCCTCCCCTCTCCCAGTAGCTTTTGGTGGACACAGGTTAGTCTCTGCCCACCCACCCATCTTTTGGCACTTGGTCCAAGGGCCCACTGTCCTTTGTGCCCCGTGCGGTTTTCGCGAGCCTATGGTAAGCTGCCGTCTTTGCCTTGGGTGCGGGAAAGGCTAACTGAGCCTAGCAAGGACACGATGCCCACACCAGGGTCGGCGGGGGCCCCGCGCCATCCATGCTACCGCAAAGGCAGTTGTGAATCGCAACGAGTGCCAACGAATGCGAGCACAAGAATAAAGGGGCAAGCGGGGGAATGGAGGATGGTCAAGTACGTCGATATTGGGCCGTGAGCATTGCCGAGCAACCGGCTGCCAGGAATTGGAGGGAAGCAAAGAACCAGAATGGTGCCGAGAAAAAAAACGGCAGTGTCATGGGCGGGGAGTGCCGGGACTGGACTGCTCGGTAGTGTGTATGCACGCGTGCGAGTGTGGTGCCAAGGGAAGCGCCAAGGGGCAGTACAGCGTGGCAATGGGAACAAGGGGGGCGGGAGGAGGAGAGGGATGACTGGGTCGGTGGTATTACCACTGCTCTTTACTTCACGTCCTGGAAGGGGGTTGCTACCGTATACCCGCCAGTGACCACGCATTCGAACCATTGCGGTGGCCTAATAGCCAGCGGCGACCAGTTTAGCTAGCTGCCACCAGGGCGCTCCATCCCGTCACAGAGCACGGGCGGTCGGTCGGCAAGTTTAGGTTGCGCAACAGGCACCTTATCCCAACGGATAGCGATGGAAGGAACGAATCCCACAGCGTGGTAGGACCAACGGGTTCATTATATGCGGTGACATCAAAGAGGAGGGGCTGGGGTAGGGTGGGACTCAAGCGCTCATCTATCCCAAAATTGCGATCGGGTTACGATTGGACAGCCACGCCTGCAGAGCCAAAGAAATAATACAATAGCGCTGCTGCCGTGCCCAAACCAGAGCCATTGCCTGCGTCGGTCCCGCCCTGCGCATATAATCTCCGACTTGATGAGCTGTGGCACCAAGGCGTGCCAGTAGGGATCCAACAACGCGTGATACCCGGATGCGCTGTGCGTACCAATGCCAACGGGGTCTCTGGCGCTGGTTACTAGCGCGTCCCTGATGTGGCTGCATGGACAGCGCAACCACGCTTAAGCATCTCTGTGCTAGTATCCATGCCACACAATCTCATTTTTATTCTGCGTTTAGTGTCTCTCTTGTCGCAACCCAATTTTGTAACCACTGGCGATCCTTTCCCCCTGATCGACCCGTTACACCCAGCATGTTCGCCCATCGATGGGCTATATTTGACCACTGTGTGGCACCTCGCCTCCGACGTTCTTTGGGAGCGCTCTGATCATGGTAGCAAATCCTTGACCACGTCACTTTCTTCTGCTCATTGGCCTCAGCCAGCCGCTGCGCGCCCTAGGTTGACCTTGTCACGGATTGAGTGCCCAGCGGCCACTCTGGCTTTTTCTGGGCGCTACCAGCGTTTCGGGCAAGCGTCAGGGACAGCAATGGAGATCTGGTATAACGGCTGGACCAAGCTTGGGTGGATTGACTGGTCTGGGATTACCAAAGTGACAGCACATGGAAAAGTGGTGAAGGTGAGAGAGGGAGAGAAATGGAAGAGCAGGTGAAACAACAGCACCGCCAACCTCTTCCTACCTCTGTGCCCAATCGCCAGTCAAATACACACATTTCTTTCTCTCTCGAGCAGCGACACAAAGGCACCAGCATTGGCTGCAGGCCCTGTTTATGTCCCATGCACGACTGTCGGAAAAAACACACACGGTGAACTGGTCGTAAAGACGATCAGACGAACAAAAGATAATAGCAGCCCTTAACCGAACAACTACCACCTGATGCCACCACGGAACACAATGAATGCGCAATGGTGCTACTCTGTGTCGTTTAGCCAAAACCGTTCCCCAGTTTCTTCAGTTCTCCGTTCTCACTATCACTGCGCCTAGCGCGAGTAACCCTTGCCTCGGCGCCAGCTCAGCTCAGCTTGGCTGTCGAACCCAGTATGGTCCATGGGTGGTATAGATGCTTTGGGCCATTTAAAGCGGCGAGGGTATTTTATAGTTCGCCGCCATCCACCACCATCCCAATCATAATCTGTCACCACTGTGCAGCCTAGATGCTGGCTCTTCTAAAGGCCTATATAGTTTTTCTTTTCTCCGTCCCTCTGCTGCTGCGCCTATCGGTTCCCGTTCTGGTGGCCGTTCCCTGGTTTCACCAGTGTGGTTGGGTGCGTCGTACAGGGCAAAGGGGGTGCAGCGCTACGCCCAAAATAGCCCACACTTGCCGCATTGAGTCCCTTTTACCGCTACTTGGGCGTAAAAGATAGCCATGAGGCACTTGTGCCGCCCGTTGGGTTGCACACAGGAGCGTTGCCTGGTTTTTACCATGGACGACAATCATGGTAGAGACTAGTCGTGGCATAGCCTACGGCAACCGCCATTCATACTTGGCCCTACACTCCCAGCCTGGCTGGTCTATAAGCACAGGGTATGCAGCTAGAC
>JANBQA010000719.1:0-10763 GCA_027576955.1 Dimargaris xerosporica
TGGTTTGCCGGCAACGAAATTGCTGCTTCATCCGCTTCGCGATCCGAAGTGGCTCGTCGCTCACTGTAACGGTCTTTATGGAAACTGCGGCGAATTCACACTGCAGATATTGTGTATTTATTTCCATTCTATGACATTCGTGCTGGTCTACCGCCATTCTTTTTGGGACATGTTCCTAGACGCTCAATTGTCGTTCCCTTCTCCTTCCCGCGAGCCCTGTGGACGTTTGTTGTTTTATTTGTCTGGCTAGGCGCATATTAGGGTTTTCAGGGTAGTCACGACCAATGGCTCGCGTTTTTGTTTACGGCCACTCTTTGGCATTTCACTAGGCCCTGTGATAGTAGCGCTGAATTGCTCTTCAGCGTTTAAAAAATGGCCCCCACCAAAGTTTGCTGACAGCTATGCGTCTTGTTGCTCTAATCGCACAATGCTGATGATGGCGGTCGTTGTAGAGTAGATATACATGCGGAATCCTCCCTTGGCCCAACATCTTGCTTTGTTCTCTGATTGTTTTAGCTCGCCAGGTGTCGTGGTCGAAGCCGGCACAGGTGTGCTCAGGTAGGAACTGCGTTACATTTTTGAGCTGAACGATGCAAGACCGTGTGCTATGCGACCGACCTATTCCACCAGCGGCGCACCTCGCGGGATGTCACCCAGTGGGAGTGGGAGGGCGATAGTCCTTGTTGTTGCGACCTGCCTAGCGTATGACCGCTCGGTGGACACTGTAGGTCGGTGCACCTTTAAAGATGCGTGGCACGGGGCAACTGCCGAATTAATATATATGCGGCAGCAAGCGTCGTCTTTGGTACAAAATAAAACTTGGGCTCGGTAATGATGCCTGCTTATTTTTGAGGTTTCTGCTACTGCCCTGCAGCAGCCATAAACATAGTGTTTTATTTTCGCTGATGATGTGACAATGTCCAACTCTAATAGTGTGATGGGCATTTTGTGGGGATCAGACCATGTCCTACGGTGGTAGCAACCGGTTCACTTTTATACATACGAACAAGCGTACTGCTTTTTATGCTAAAGTAGGCAGGTTGACATGGCTAGGCCAAGCAGAATTGGTTGCTCCCTTCACTCCCTCCCTTTTCCACGCCACTCAGTACACTTCGAGGATGTACTGCTCGGCCTCTTTGAGTTTGTTCAGTGCACTGACAGCTGCGTTACGCGAAAGTCTCCCTTGCGTTTCAAAGCTGCTGACGATGGCATCCTTGACATCGCCAGCTGGCCAGGTCGGCCCGCACAGGTAAAAGTGTCCGGTTTTCTGCAACAAAAAGTCATACAGCGTGGTAGCATCCTGCTCCATGAGGTGCTGAATGTACACCTTTTTTCCATCCTTGCGGTCCCGCGAGAACGCCAGTCGTAAATGGGTCAAAAGGCCGTCACGGTGGTAGGCTTCCAGTTCTTCCCCGTACAAGTACTCCATGGCACGGTACCGGGAGCCAAAGTACAGTACCATCGGTCCC
This sequence comes from Dimargaris xerosporica, assembly GCA_027576955.1. NCBI lineage: Eukaryota > Fungi > Kickxellomycota > Dimargaritomycetes > Dimargaritales > Dimargaritaceae > Dimargaris > Dimargaris xerosporica. Next base: position 1,470 of record JANBQA010000719.1, read on the forward strand.
ACAGCTTTGCCCTGATCCCGCCAATAGGCTCGCTCTTCGATAAACGCTCGGAAGGGCGCCATTCCTGTGCCAAGCCCAGCCATGATGACGGGCTGCGCGTGGTTGGGCGGTAGCTTCATGACCGAAGGTTTGAGCGATACGGTCACCTGTTGTCCAGGACGCAGCTGCGAAAGGAACCGAGTGCATTGGCCTGTGCGGGTCCGTTGAGCTCGGTCTTTGGCTGCAGGGCGGTGGAACGGCAACCACGGAGCCTGCCATTCCACCAGAACCACCAACAGCTGCACGCTGGTGGGATGCGCTCGCATTGACGATGCAATCGAGTAATGACGGGGCTTGATCCCCGGAATCAGACCCGATGTGATGAGCATACGCATCGAAGGCCTAGCCGACGGAAACTCTTCCAGGGTGTCGGCATAGGTCACCGTTTGGGCCACGCGCTTCTTAAACTCTGCGGACCCTTGGCTCGAAACCAGGTAGGCAAGTTTGGCGCGCTCGTCCGGGTTCGTGGCAAAGATGGCCAGCGTTTCGTAAAACTTTTTGTTCGGCCGTCCAAACAAATCGAGGATTTGAGTCAGCCATTGCAGCACCGTGCGCGTTTCGCTGTACGCGTCATGCCCACCGTTGCTCTGAGCGACTTGCGCAGCTAGCGCCTGGCGAGCGTCCAGATCCCCTTTGGCAACTTCGGGAAGAGATAGTGCTGGCACAAACTTTTGCAGATTGATGGTGACCAGCTGGTCTGGGCGTGTGCCATACATGGCCAAAAATGCCAACACTTCAGTTTCATCGTTGTGACCGTACACTCCAAGGGCATCACCCAGCTCGTATCGCAGCCCAGTACCCGTGATGTCAAAATCCAGGTGGAACACGTTTCGGTCGTACTGAGTGGGCGTCAGCCGCTTATTCTCCATCGTGGTCACCGAGTAAATCTTGGCGTACGGAGCGGCAGCCGCTCCAACCGTCTCGTCGCTGTCCACAGCTGGACGCACACAAAGACGACTATTATAGGCCTCTGAAAACACCAGTTGGCGCACTGCATGGTGCCACGCCTCGTCCACCTGCCGACTCACTTGATTTGCAGTCTTTGTCGCACTGGGTCTTACGGTGGTGGCCACTGGTCGCGCGGGCAGGATGGTAGCCGTGTCCTCTGGTTTCGCGTCTGGAGGAACGACTTTGACCGCGGTCAGCGCAGTGGCAGGCGCTAGCTGGGACGTTGGCAAATCGTGTCCTGTAGCAAACACTTTGGCTACCTCGGGCGATAACGCATCCACACTGATTAGCTGCTGTTGCCAAGTGGCCACCAGCTGAGACCACGTCAAAGAACTTGGAGTGGTGAGTGGCAGACGCACCAATCGGGCATTTCGCGCAGCGAGCCGTGCACGCAGATGATCATCGAGGCCCATTAGTGGGTCGGCACTGATATCTTGAGTAGCACCTCCCTCGGGCGGTTCCACCAACACCAGCACCCCTTGGGGTCGAAGGGTTTCCGTAACGTCGTAGTAGCGGAGTGCTGCTAAATCCCAGACTACCACGCAGTCGTACGTAACACGACTGGTGTCCACTGCGACTTTGTTGGTCAGCACAATGGTAGTCAAGGTCAGGCCATGACCCGCGTAGGCGTCATGCTGAACGTGGATCACTGGTACTGTAGCGTCTGCCTGTTGGCCCGCAGCAGCAATGCCCGAGGCAGCCCAGCGATGAGCATCCTCAGCAGCAGCTGTTTGCATTGCCGAGGTGGACTCTGCCTCTGTACTCCAGAGAGCCAAGGCAGGCCAGGCGGGCACCGCTACTGTCACTGCCAAGCTATCCGTGACCACTGCATTGAGCGCTGCAGTTAACTGCACCTGAGTGATGGGTGTGGGTACGGGCAAAGCACTGGCACTAGGAAGGCTGCTGGGGCCTTTGTCACGAGTGTGCAAAGCAGTGACCGAGTACAACGAGGCCTTTACATCCAACATTAGGGGAGATGCCGCTTGTTCGCTAGTTTCCTGAGCAGCCAGATCATCTTGGTCGGCAGGCTCCATGACCCACACAGTGCGAGCAGTTTGGGGTAAGGCCTGCACAAACTGGTCCAAGGGCCAAGGTCGGTACACGCGAACCACCACAAACCCTACCGTTGGACATTGGCGAGCCACTTGGCCAAGCACTGCGGTGCTAATTCCTCGAGTAACGACCACGTGAGCTGCGTTGTGGCTGCCTAGATACTCCACAGGACCGTATGCACGGCCGGTAATCTCAGCCAAGCGAGTGGTGATGGTCTCAAAGGCTGACACTGTATCGGTGAGTGCGCGGTCAGCGTGTGGCATGGGTGAGTGGCTTCGGAGTTGGATGAGATCTGCTTCGGTCAGCGTCGACACGGCTTGCCACTGCGTCGTTGCCTGCACCCCATCAAACACATGGAACACCGGCTGACCAGTTGACTGACCAAGTAGCTGGGACAGTGCGGCCATATCATGCTGCTCCTGGGCGGTGGTGGCATGAATAATCAACGCTCGGGCAGCTTGCGCTGCAGCTAACAGAACCGCTTGGTGGCTGACTGCACTAGTGCTGACTCCCAAGATACGGCCCTGCGCATTCTGGTTCTGTTCGGCGATATGAAGCACTAGGGCGCCTTGCCGCGGTGACTCAGAGCTTGAAAACAGTGGCGCCATGGCAGCCATGCCAAGTGATGAGAGCAGGACGGCAACATTGGCAGTTGGGTCCTGCAACCCAGCTTGGATAATGGTGTCCACCCCCGTGCGTGGTTCAAGGGCTACGAGCAAAGGAACGTGCCCTGCCAAGTTGAGCTCGCCTTGGGATGCCCACTCAAAAAGAGCGTCGCCCACAGTGTCGTTGGAGAGCGGCAACAGGGTGTACCCTAGATCACTCTGCAGGTACAGTGGCATGGCCACTCCCGTAGCGCCACTTAGCCAATGGTCGTGCAGCTCTGACACACGCAGCGCTGCCAATCGAGGGTACGTCAACGCAGCAGACGTGTTAAGTCCCTCGCAATCCCCACCGTATGCGGAATCGGTCTCGGATGCGGCATCGCTAGCGGTGCTGTTAAGCTCCGTGGCATTCTGCGACGGATGCCCCGAGGCCGGCGGGGTCATGGTGGGCGGAGCGTGACCAGTAGATCCTTTAAAGCCCTCAATGGGCGGGGCATGGCTTGATGGTGCCACGAAAGTTTCCTGCCCCTGCACCCATGCCGCTAGTTGCTCCACGGGCAGAGCTGCCAGCTCTGCCAGGGACAAGGCTTCGGCAAGGTCACGGAGGCGTTGCATGCGTTGCATGCGTGTGACGTCATCCACCGTGCTTGCATTGATGTGGTCTTTCAACGCCTGGGTGGTAGCGATGGCCTGTTCGAGGTTGGGCGGCAGTTGGGCCACCACCTGATCACGTAATTTGCTAGCGATAAAAGGGGGTGAATTGGCGACTGAAATGGCCACCTGGACCTGGCCACTGGCCCCATAGAAGACGGGCATAAATGCGAAATCCGACAGATCAGGGTATTCCGCCGCGTTAAAAGGAAGCCCTCGTGTCTGGGTGGCGGCGCGTACCTGTTCGACCTGGAAACGTGTTTGCAGCCCTGACTGATGCCCTGCCACCGATACCAGTACCATAGCACACCCATCCAGCTGATTGGCTGCAAACGGTGCGACAATAAGATGCAACCGACTTTTGACTATCGAGCATAAATCCGTTGGAATGGCGTGATCCGACAGTGGGGATTCGGTAACAACCTGCACACTGGCGCCGGCGTGCAGCGCAAACCGTACTCGACTCCACGTCACCGCATTGTCGTCGCCATACACCACCACCCGACGGTCGGTTAATTTCCACCCGATGACAAGGTTAGACGACGCATCTGTTTCAGAGATTGCGCTGGCCATCGTGAAAGTGTCTACGGGAACTGGACGCAGTTACACGCAAAATACGTTTAGTCCAGGCTGTCAAAGAGCACAGGGGTATGGCTTAAAAATAGACGAAGCGAAGGAGCGATTGAACGAAGCTGGCAGCACTGAAGACACACTGTGTCCTTTCCCTGAAAGTGTATGGCTGTGGAACAGTGGACAATCACACTGCTGGTTTGACCAGAAACAGGAGTAAAGTATTAAGTAGTACTGTGAAAACGCACGAATGAAAGCACTGTGAAAAAGTTGCAGTTTTTTCAATTTCCAGAGAATAGAAATTTAAGAAACAATACCTTCAAAGCGCAAGGTCAAGCGACAACACCGATGTAGCCCATCACCCATTGAAATCCAACTATGAGTGTAAGGCTTGGTCAATATCTACGTGAATGTTGCCCCTGCTCTCCCATTGACATCAGTCACCATAAGACTCTAGGACGGCGCGATCATCCGGGTCGCATATATATATTATCTGCTGGTAGTTTGCTGGGCCCAGAACATGCCGTCAAGAACCGCCAACAAAAATTTTCACGGAGCCTGCGCCGCCCATGATTAGTCAGTTTTCCTGTGTATTCGGATGACCCAAACTCATGCGGCAAATATATTCCCTAGGTGTAGTAGCAGTAGCGGCCTTGGCTTTCATTGACTACAACGCATAGTCAAAGAGGGTCAAACACCATATACACTCATCCCCACCCTACTCCCTGGAGTGCGCCAACGGGTGACATTCTGATGCCATTAGCGAGTCTTGCCATTGGCCCACACCCGTCCTTATCGCATCAGCGTTGAACCGGTCAGTTGCCCTCGCCTCCTCTCACACGCCGTCGAACCAGCGCCAGTTGGGATGGCGCCATTTGACGCGCGGCCGTCACCACACAGTCGGTGGTAGTCACGTGAAATTCTGACGCTAGTGCACCTCCTGCTCTGGGACATATTGAGAAAGTTGCACGAAAGCAGTAGTTGGTGCTAGAGACAGCGCTGCACAACGGCCTGGTGGTTCTGTCACTCAGTGAGTGGGTGGAAGCAGTAGAGGGTCACTTCTTTGCGACCTATTCTGCAGCCTGGGCATAATGGTACTAGGCTGCCAGAGCCCTCACCAAACAGGAGTTGCATGGACAGAAAATTGCAGAGAACAGGTTTACCAATGCGTTTATAGGTGAGCGCTAAAAGTGGTAAGAGTTTCACAGCTACCATCGATACAACTAATCATACAAAGCTCCCACCTAGGTCGTAGTATTGGGCCAGCCAACACCCAGGGGAGTGGTGGTGGTGCAGCTGAGGCAAACAATGCCATTATTTGGCCAATTTTGATTTCGTTCAACGGCGAGTCAACTATAACCAATCAATGTCATTTTTTCGGTCGTTATGTTTTGCTTGCAGGGTTTCAGGGCGCGCACATCATAAGATCAATGTGGTTTAATACCGACAGATGCCCGAGTGAACATCATTATCGACGGCGGTGGTGGCACGTGTGGTCATTCATCACCAGCCGAAACAGCTGTGAGTAGGTCACAGTGACGCGCCCACTGGCATCTGGCTGCATAGCTTGAAAGGCATCGTGCAATCCTTTGATGGTAACGCAGGCCTGGATAAAGTTGTCAATGCAAATGGCGCTGCTGGTACCCCCATAGTTTTTGTTGAAGCGGTGGGTGGTTAACTCGACTAGCCCATCGTCCAGATCATAACCAAATGATCGCAGGGCGCGTTTGAATTGGTGAGCACGGATGGTGCCCGACTGGTCCTCGTCAAACTTGTCAAAGCACTCGCGCCAATCGGTGACATAACGCCACATGCTCCTAAATTCGGCAAAATTTAGGCGACCACGGCCATCCACATCGAACAGCGACACCAGCAGTCGAATGGTCTCCATATTGAACTTGGTCCAGTCCCCGTTGAGCAGGATGGAGTGCAGGTCTTCGGGGGTCAGTAGCCCGTCCTTATCCTTATCTACCGAACGAAACCACTTGTGCAGCTGCTGGGTGCCGTGCTCCTTGATGGACATGGGTGCACCCGTTGAGTGGTGGCTCAGGTGGTGCTTGGTACGTTCGGTCGCTTCCTGCAGGCCCGTGCCGTGGCTCACCATAGTGACGCCGGGCACTGGCACGGAGGGGAAGTTTGGCGACATTCGGGGACTACGGTGCGACGCACGAGACATGCTTGACCGGCGAGTAATCGCTGGCGGGGCATGGTGGTGGTGCGGGGCATAGATTGCTGTGTCCGACTGGTGCATCCCTGGTGCCATACCGCCATGGCAATTTTCCAGCGACGCCAGGCTTTGCCCGGAGCGGTTGCGTCGAGTGGGGATATTAATTGGCCTGGGCTCTACAGGGCTGTGCCCGTAGGGGCTGGACGCGGCGCTGGATGACTCGGGGGTTACATAGCCGTGGTCAGGTGCACCCTGCAGTGTGTACCGACGCGATGGCCGACGGTGACCATCGTGGGGCTCTTGGAATGCCACTTTTTTGCCGGCCATGGTCGAGGGGTACATGGTCTTGTAAGTGTCCACGACGGTTTCGCTTTGCTTGGTGGCCGATGGGCTCCGTCGGTGACTAGACCTGTGGTTGGAAAGCCGCCGGGTGATAAGATGGGGAAGAGCTTCTCGGGGAACGCTCGACGATAGTACCATTATGAGGCAGCGGTAGAAATTGGTTATCTCACAGTAGGCACACTGAGCCAACGTTTGCGCCCAGGCGTAGGCGACGACCACTGTCTGCTGGTCAGGTTAACAGACCAGACGCTTGGTCAGACACTATCAAACTGGTGGGTAATGGGACCAAGATAGCAGGCCGGCGGGTGACGGCAGGTGGAAGTGGTTTTAAAACGCGTAGGGAAAGGGTTGATAGGCAGCAATGGCAGAACAAAAAAGGAAGAGGGAGGAGAGAATGCAGCGCAAAGGGTGGGCACTAGCGGCGGAGCAACTCAAACTATAAGTAGCGATCGAAGATGGAGAAAGAGCAAGTGAACGGGTCCCTTTAAATACTTCTTCGGCCTGACCGGAGCTAATGTGAACCAAGGGTTATGATGACACTAACAATGAAAAAAAACGGACAATGCGGAGCACCCTCCGCCTCTTTCATTCATGCCAAGCACCAAGCAAGTGCCCAGCACACCGACGCGCTGCTTCCATCGCCAGTGCCCGCGTGAGCGCACAGGTTCTCTGACATTGGCAGCGGGGCGAACAAAAGACGGCGAGCACTGCGAACGTTGGACTGCACACAGCCAGAGTAGCGGAGATGAACGCTGCTGCTGGGGAGGGACCCTTGGCTGTCCAGTCCGCACAGGATGGTCTTCAGCCAAAGTATGCAGGTCGCTGTTGCACTGAGACTTCCAACTCTTAACATTCACTCACCGCTGTTAAGTCTAGCGGCGTCTTGCTTTCTTCATCGCCTTCATGCAAGTCACCCCAGTTTGACGATAGCACACATTAAGCCCCAAATTGGACTACGAAAACAACAAGCCCCACCAATCCCTTGGTGCTCGTACGCCAAGCATCACGTATCTGGTGTCACCACAGGCCTGCATGGACTAAATGCAGTCAGAACTCCTTCCCTCCCTTTCTCTTTCTCCTTTCTTTCTTGCACCTTCAATCCAACGCGCACAAATGCTGCAGGTGCCGCGCCTGGCCCGCTCACCCAGCAGCCAATGACGCAGTTGTCGGTGGTACAATGACCGCCTACCCTTGCAGGCATCGCGTTTGTGTGCCCTGACGACCGGTTCGACCAGCGCTCTAAATCACGCAGACATTGTGCAGCTAGCTTGGTGGCCACGGCAGCTAAACTGACCAGAGCTCTAGGCCTCGCTTGTCCAAGTGACACCAGGTCACTGCGCAAACCTCAGGGTTTGGCTCACGTAATAAACATCGCCAATCCGCACTTTTGGTACTGCCGACCAGCACCATGGCATTGCTTCTTCCAATTGCATTTATTGGCAAACGTTTGCCATAGATTTTTTCCACACGGTCAATTGATGGAGCCACCTAATTATAGCTGCCCAAGGCTGGGTACCCTGGCACCGTTCAGTGTCTGGGGATTCGAGCGTCCAGCATGGATAGCTCAAGTGAAGCGCTTGAAGTACATTGTTGGTATTTGCTTGGGCCTAACGGCATGCACCACCTTCATCCCCTTACTTACACTTTATCGCCGTGATCCTGCTGTTGTTATTGTTGTTCGTTATGTGCTGGTGACCATGCCTTCCCTGTGCAACCCCAGTGCTCGCTGCTGCCCTTGCTTTTGTGTAATAGTAGACACGTCCTGCAGATCTGGCTGCCCTGGCCGTGCTTGGCCAAAACAAAGCGTTTTTCGATACCAAAGAGAGCACCTGTGGCCCTTTTTCCTCTCCACCCCACTTTTCACCTTATTTCAGCTGCTTTCATGGGCCACATTGCCGTCGCCATAACAACACCACCGGCGTATTTCTTGAATTATTACTGTGAGGTTATCGCGCTTCCACCGATATTTTCAGATGGTAGAACACGATTGACGGCTCCCGGCAGAGTACTAATGGCGTTCTCGGGAATCTTTCTATCTTTTTTCTAAATCTGCGGTGATAATCAAAGTAATGAGTTTAACAATAAAGCTGGGTCTATTTCGGTAGTGCGTTAGGAACTAGGCACCTGGTCGGCGGCCAAGTAACCACTCAGCGCAACCCTTTGCGGGGCATCGCATCTGGTGTATTGTCGGCTTATTAACTTTCCGTGCTGCGATTAGCGGAGCCGCCACGGCAATGGCTGGGCCGTTGGACTAGAGCAAAAGAAAAATAGAAAGAGAGAACCCGGCATTCGAGGATCCTTGATTAATTATGCCGAGACCGATTCTTGATATGGCAGGTCACGGGTCAGACCCACGCAATCGAGTACCCGATAAAACGACGGCAGATTAGGGCTGCGTCGAAGGGAAGCCGTGTGCCATGGCCATTTTTGAAAAAAAAGACCTTCATTCGCTGGCCACCAGCAGGTGGTCGCAAACAGTGTGATGAGCGGCAAAGTGGCCAACAGCGCGAGCTAACCGAGCCAAAGACCACGGCACTCCTATCTAGCGCCAAGGTATGCGGCTCCAGCTAAGCGTCACTTTTTATGAGGTTTATTGAAATGGATGGCCCTCGCTCTCCTAATGGATTGCTATTCATGCACTGCTCAACAAAAATGCTAAACTTGGCACATAAAAGGGACTTGAATACGCGTTAATTTGGAGCGTACCGGTCACTATAGTCTAGATGCCAGTAAGAGAGAAAGTGAAAATGAACAAAACCCTGCCATGGCAGCACACCAGGCCTCGCAATGAACTCCGACAAGTGCCTGACCAAAGTGGGTGCCAGGGTTGCACAGCCAGCCACAAGGCGCTGATAAAAACACCATTTTGTAGGACCTGATCACGCGGAGCACCTGGTCACCTTTGGTGTGCGTGATCCT
>JANBQA010000720.1:0-10757 GCA_027576955.1 Dimargaris xerosporica
CAGGTCTGCTAGCACCGTTGTTATTTTTTATCGTTGCGGCAAGCTACGTCACAATCTGGGCCTATATCCAAAACCGCTTGCTGTGTTGTCGTCAACCTATTAGTGCGTGTTTTTTTTTCGTTGGAGCATCCTGCCAACTGACTCATTTGCCTTGGCGTTGCGTTACTGTGCTTACTCTGTCTCATCCTGCTAGCGGTAATAGTCAGGCTTTTATCGTTGCCTAGCGTATCGTGCTGCTCGGATTTGTCTCTGCTCCCCACACACCTTTGTCCGACGTCTTGCGCAGCTTTGTTTTTCGTTTTTTGTAACCAGTGTGTTGCTGGCCACGGGAATCGTGACCCTCCCCAGGTGTGGCATCCCTGCGCCCGCCATCTTGCCGGTAAGTTTAACTAAGCGGCCAATCTACGCCTCTCTTGCCCTCCTCCCTTGTCGCTGCTATGGGGCCTATACTAGGGTCGAAGGGTTTACACGAGAGGAAAGAGAAACGGGCGAGCCCTCTCCCTTTCACGCTATACGCTGTTCTTGCCTCTTTTGGCATCGGTGGCCTGGGCGTGCTGACCAATAGGCTCGGGATGACGAACTCGTTGCGATGCCTGCGAGAACTGCGCACAAACAATGGGCGATATCACCGTTGGTCCATTGGCCCTGACATCACTCGATATCCCGTTGACTTACCAACCAATATCGATTGCGTTGTTTATGACTTTTTCTCTGCTGATGGGCACTGGTATTTCACCGCATCGTCCACAGGGCCACTCTACTCTTTTCGCTGCCACCGTCCAGCTGCTATTTCTTTTTTTGTAATTTGCCACCATGTTGCCCGCTAGACAAAGGCCGGACATGAGCAAGATGACCGAAGAGGAGAAGAAATTGTTTCGCCTCTATGGCAAGCTTCCGAACCGCAAAGACCTCTTGCACAACAAATTGAGGGTAAGATGTTTAATCTATAGGTGGTTGGTCCTGAGTAAAACTTGGCAGTGATTGGCTGATCGAGCCATGGAGCAGTCTCTGATCAAACGTGACTAAACCAGCAGCCGACCACATTGTTTTCTGATAATTTCTGGGGGAGGGCTGGTGATATAGGAGCGCAAGTATTTTGACAGTGGTGATTACGTGCTGTCTAAAGTGGGCAAAAACAGCCAACCAGTGGGTGAACAGCACCCCTCACCCGCCAATATTCCCCACCAGAATCCGGCTCTACACCCCACGCCCTGCAGCGCTGACAAGGTGTCCAGCTCCCCTGTGAAAGAGACCTCGCCCACCGGACTACGCGACCGGGAACTGTCCACTGGCAGTAACCCCACCGCTGCCCAACAGCCAATGCCTGCCGAGGCCGACCCAGCCAATGGGGCCTTCAAGGCCGCTATCAACACCCACCCCGCGCCGCTGAAGCATCTCAAGGACCCTCAGGCGTAAATATGTGGCATCATGTCACCGCTCTTGCTCTACTCTTCTGATGCCTAGTTTCGCTTAGGATGGCCGTGCTTGTTGCTACACTTTCCCCCCTTGGTCGCCGATTAATCAGTCCTGTGCCCTGGATGGTGATGCGTTAAAGTCTCCAATCTACTTCAGTGGCTTTCGTTATGGGTTGGATGGCGGCGCCTGACCCGCATGAAGTCATCAATACCCTAAGTTTCTATCGACCAGGGGGCGAAGAGCGGGAAGTGCTGCTAGTTTTGGGCGTCGCAACTTCACAATTCAGGTCCCGCACTGTATCACCTTTTTTCATGGGACAGATTCTACTGACGCAGGCAGTTTGGTGGTGACTTTGAGGGTCTTTTTTTCCTTTTTTTTTTGTTTTTGTTGCTGTTGCTACAAATGCTTCGAGCTGCCACAGAACCAGCAATAGCTTGGCAGCCGTGTCAAGATATATACTTGGGCAAACTCAGGTGGTGTTGGGCTGTATTGTTCTTTCCGCACGTTCAAATCCTGCCCCTGCTTTTTGTCTACGCAGCGGAGCAGTAGAATATATAGGTCCATTGGCAAGAGTGCGTTTGATTCGCATTAGGTGACTTCAAATCGCATTATCTTTGGTTTTCATTCCTGAAAGTTGGTGCCTCGCTTTTTATTTTTGTTGTTATTGGTGATTTATTTCGGGGATGTGTTGCCCTCTGTGGTCAATTCCGTCCACCACCAAACGCCATTATTTCTCTGCCGACCCCACTCCCCTACTCCTATGCAAGTGCATTTTGCTACAGTACTATTGGCTTGATCGTTTGTGGCCTCCCTCTATTTATCGACTTGCTCGCTGTGTTTTTCAATTGTGTAAGGCGAAAGTGGCCAGAGGTTATGCTCCGCTTACTTCTTGTTCACAAGTTGGTGCTGCAGAACCTCCTGGCGTCTGCAATCAGCGTTGCAACCTTTTTATTTTTTGGGCTTCTTTCGCTTGTGCTCTATGTTACGGTTTTCCTTACCACACCACCACCACCTTTCAGGAAATAAATACCCGAGTGCAGATGTGCCAGTGATCGGTTCAAGGCAAAAGAGGGAAAGCGAGAGGGCGAACGTGTGCACCTAAGCTCAGCACAGGCGTCAACCCCGTCGGTACAGACTGGGCTCTTGATGCTACTAGGCCTCGATGCGCATCACAGGCCACGATGGCACTTTTACCACTTGCTGCATACACTTTGTCTTGGTTGGGTCAATGCGGCACCAAGTAAGGCCCACCAGAAAAACCAGGCCAATAGCGAGCGCCTAGTGTGGCGGCTTTCCAACCATTTGGCATAGATAGGCGCACAATGACGCATTGCGGGCGCTGGATTGTCTGCACATCACTTGGTCTGCGAGCAGGGCCGTTCACAATTCTCAATTAGCATTTGCCACCATTCTGGCGCCTGGGCCTCCCCTTCTCCATGGCAAACCCGTTTCCGCTACTTGTGCCGACCAATACCAGCCAGACTCGGCTCGAAGGAATGGTCACCATCAAGGTAAACACGCTGACTGGCTTTGTTTTTCACAGTTTGGAATTTGAGTTCGCGTAATTGGAGGGAGTGCTGGACACAATGTGAAAGTGTCTGGCTGCTTTGGGACAGGCCCTTGAGCGCTACTTGCCTGCAAATACACTAAACAGAACTTATCCCACATTTTGCTTGCCCGGTTCGCGTACGGTGCTGTGGGTTTCCGTCAACTAGGGTCAGCAATACCCGTTGCGGCTCCATATGCCAGAAGGTCGCTTGGATAAGCTCACGCTGCAGACTAACCATACCCTCACCACCCACTTGGTGCCCTTGCAACCGTTGATACATCAGGTAGGGTTGGCATTCGCCTACTACCCTTTCACCGCACTGATGTGCTGAACCATGCCCAAGGCCCACGGGGGTTGTGGTGGTATCATCCTAAATCGAGCTTTTTTTTGGCTACCCCTCCATGAATTTATGGGCCTTTGTGGCTGCTATGGGTGCGTAGAGGCTTTGCCAATGCTCCACACTGGATGCCTTTTTATACGACCTTCGAAATATTCTGGTAAGCGTTAGCAGTTGTGGCACGTTGGTGACAAGGCCCATCCATGAGCCCACCACTGTGGTGGTCAATAGCTTACCTGCTACGTATGGCCAAGGTATCGTTTTGCCCACACCATCTAACTACTGTGGTGATATAATCTATACTGGCCATATCATCCTGTGGCTTATTTCTAGGATAAAATCCCCGAAGCACCAAGGCAACTACCGGTGATCAAACCGTCCTTTGTAAATGCGCTCCTGGGCAACTTGATAAAGGTCGGTTGGACCAGCGTTAGGAGCATCGCCGAGCAGCTCTCGCGCGTTGTTTTGGAATTCCAGTAAGTGCCAGCCATACCATGGTAGTATTGCTTTCCAATGGTGCGACTAGGTCAAGGTGTTACTACAAATCTTTCTCTCTTTTGCCTGAGCACCCTGCCGAATGCTACGCCCTATGCCGTTTCTTTTGGCTAACGTGGTTTACTATTCTGCATCGTGCCCTCGCTATGTCACTGATGGGTTGGCAATCAATCGACACTGGCACACCGTGCGGACGGTGATGGTGGTGAATTGTTTAGAGATGAGGCCAAGCGCCTTCATGCCATTACTCTCGAGCTGCCCTCTGCCTTTCCTGTCGAACCACCAGGATGCACCATTGACTTTCCCGAGCCCTGCGTTCTAAATGCGGAGAAGCCGGACGAATGGTTTCTTGATGCTCTTCGCCAGGGCCAGGCTTTGGCGCGCAAGTACCAACAGGTGTGGGATGCCTTGGACGAACTAGACCGTGACTTGTGGGTCCTTGAGCCCCAAGACAAGCTCTATGCCACGCTGACTCGGCGCCTGGCACTGGACAACATGTGTTCAATGGAAATCACCCTCTCTGTATCCAACCCTCGGGACAAACCCCTGATTCGGCTCTACGGATCTGACAATTTTGTTCGGCCTTTGCGAGACCGTGCGCGTGCCTCAGATGCCAGCTGGGACTCGTGTTTGTCGTTTCACCACAACCTTGAAGCCATGCTAGGGATTAAATTACCTGAAAAAAGTGTCAGCAGGCAGTCCGACCTTAACGCGGAATGTGGGATCTGCTATACCTACCAGCTCAAAAATCAACCGCCCACTGAGCTATGTCCCAACGACAAATGTCGGCGGCCATTTCACCAGCAGTGTTTGCTTGAGTGGCTGCGAGCAGACCCATCCTCTCGCCAGAGCTTTAACATCGTGTTTGGGGCGTGTCCGTATTGTAGCGAGGAGATTTCCACCTTGGCAGTTGTGCTATAGCGGCAATGCATTATTGTGGTACCCGCAGTGCTGTATAAATGTCTTTGTTGTGGCTGATTCTACCGCATCACCTTTGTTGTTTGCGGTGGCTAGCTAGTCGAATTACGGCTTGCAGCAGAAGGCAGTATTACACACCACTTGGACGCCTGCACTTTTATGCCCAAGGTTGGTTGTTGGTGTTGGCTACCAAAAAGTGTGTTTGTTGCAAAGAACGGTCAGATTGACCAAGTGCTAAAGATTTCACAGGCGATGGTCAGCGTTCATTGCTGTCTAGTGGCAGGCCAGCTGTCGACCGAGTGCGAAAAGGGAAAAGGGTAACGCGCACCAAGGAGGGTGGTTGTCAGCGGGCGTCCTGGGCACAGCCTAACCAGGATTAACCTGAACGCCCAGGGACCTGATGACAGAACTCTGTCGAACATCATCCGGGAGAAAGCAAGAGGGAGGGAACAAAGCGGTTTGTCAAGGTTGGCATGGGCTAGTATATAACAGTACATTGTGAGCACGTCAAGGCTGGGGGAGGCCATCATCCCAATGCATGCATGCGCACGCGCGTACCAACGCATGGGTGAATCAAGCGTTTAAAGGGAACCGGCGCTGGGGCCCACCAAAGTGGCTACACGGATGGGTACAAGGGAATGCCAACGGTGCCCGCACAAGCATGGGGTTCAGAAAGTCGGTCACAATCCATTAGGCGTGGGCATAGGCAGTCGTTTGCAGCGGTTATTGCCAGCGGTGCCTTCTGGGTCGTCCTTGATGGATGCAGTAGGTTTGTTGGCTTTTTTCTATGGAGGGGGAAAGCGTAGATTCGCGAGATGTTGCGGACTGTGGTTTGACGCCTTTCATTGTTTGGGCGTCATGACCATCATCCCCTTTCCCGTCTTTGGCCCGGCGGCCTCGTTATGAAACGTGTGTCCTCCACCCATTCACCCAACGCAGCGCCTGTGCCGGACCACGGCCCGCTTTTCCACTTCCGCCCGGCCTAGGAATACTTAATCTCGAGATTTCCAATGGGCCTTGGTTCTCTACCACTTTGTTTCCTTTCCTTTTCCTTCTGGCCGTATTGCACGTTTATTCTGACATTACTGCTCGCTGGATTGCAGCAAGCTTTGAATTATTTCTACCTGGTGCGCTGACTACCTCTCGGCAGCCCCTATTTTAGCCAGTCAGCCATTTTTTTGCGCCATCCATACGGTTTGTTATCTTATTACTTCGTTGCTGCGTCAGGTAAGCTGTGTTTGTACTCAACGCTCGTGCCGATGCACTCAAAGCATGGAAAGCCTAGAATTCTCACCATCAAGCAGTGGCATTCTCGGGCAGCTGCACCCAATACGATGCGCCGGGGCTGGGACCTTCAATTGTTACGTCACTGCCGAGCGCCCTAGACAAGCGGCTGGGCCACATTCTGCTCGGCGCTGTATTGTGCCCGGCTGTGGTAGTCGGCAGTGGTGTAAATACAAACCAGGGACTTGTGGGATGTGCCCCTCGCTGGCAGCTGTGAGGAGGGGAGCGCCGAGCACATCCATAGTGACTAACCCTGCCTTGCTTTGAAGCCCTGTGGACTTTTACACTCGCCCTTTCTACGTGGTTATGGATTTGTTTTACTTTGCATTGCTTGGGGTTGCAATCGTTCGCGTTCTACCGCACCATTGGTCTATACCAGAGTCGGTACTCTGCTGATAACACTCGCCATGTCGCTCGTCATCACACCGTCCAACCACCTGTCATTTCAGCGTAAGTGCACATCCTGCAGGTTCTTTTTACGTTGTCCTTTTTCTCTTTCCATCGAGAGCCATTTAAGCGAGTTTTGTTTGCCATGGATTCGTGGGCCCGCAGCGCACACGGAGTCCTGTTATTAGTCATGTGCCCAACACTTGCATGCCTGACACGCGGCTATGCCTTATGACGGCAAATGGCGTATGGACCGATAGGCCCGTTCGCGGGGCTGACCGAGGACGTATTAAGCCTGAAGAACACCACGTCGTCGCCCATTGCGTTCAAGGTCAAGACCACTGCCCCGAAGCAGTATTGCGTGCGCCCTAACTCGGGTCGTATCGAGGCCGGGTTAGAGCTGCGCGTTCAAGGTGAGTTGCCCAACTTTACACGGTGGTATTGTATGAGTATAGTCTGAAATTACTGTCCCTTTCTTAAAAACAGTGGCATAGAAAGGTAAATGAACAACCACTGGTTTGTATTATGGAAGCAGCTGCTAATGGCTAACATGCAAAGTCTACACACGTTTTTTATGCCATTTTCCTCCTGGGTCACCATCAGTTGTGCTTCAACCTATCCGTGATGATATTCCCCTCAACTTCAAATGCAAAGACAAGTTCTTGGTGCAGAGCGTTGAGGTGACCCCCGAGCTGGAGACATTGGCCTTGAACGAGCTGGTAAGCTGGAGACTAGTGCTGCTGCATTCGTTGGCAGGGTTATTTTATACCCCTTGGCATTAGGATTTATTGGCTTTAGTCTGGAACGTGCTGGTGCGCTTTTTGCTCAACCCAGCAAGGCTCTGAATTCGTAGTTGATGCCCTGGTTTATTTATGATTGCTCTGATTGCAACGCAAGGGCTAACGATTGGTGCTGAGTATTGCTGCTTTTTGGTGATGGCCCTGCCATGTTAGTGGCCTGCGGTGGAGAAGACCAACAAGAAGCTGATCCGTGAGCACAAGCTGCGGTGCGTGTACCTTCCACCCAAAGCTGAGGAGCCCGAGGCCTCGGCCGCTGTGCAGGTAGGGCTTAACTGCTTGCCATCGTTTTTAATTAGATCGACCGCTGCTTGGCACGCTATTAGCTGTCGAGAACTCAGCAACTGCTTTGATCATGGACTACGGGGACAGCAATTGCCTTACATCTGCTCATATCCAGGAGTTGCGTGAATACACCGTTACGTATGCTTACATTGACCAATCTATACCAAACACTGTTTACGGGTGCAACAATTGTGTGCGTGGGATTATTTTTGGTCTTTATATAGGATAACCGCCCAGCTCCTGAGATTGACACTGCTAATGTGGTCTCTCAGGATGCTCGACAGGTCTCGCCCAGCCCTCCACTGCCCCAGTCACCCGAATCGCCGGTTCAAGATATGCGTTCGTTGCCGACCTCGACGTCCAACGGGCCGATGCCTCCCGACCGCAGCCAGGTATCCGAGCTCGATACGAGTATGTACACGTCCATGGCGCCGAACCCAAGTACCGTGGATTCGTATGGATCGCCAATGACGTCGGCTGCGCCTTTGCCCAAACAGGCGCCCGAGTCCCCGCAGTTTCCCAACGGTGGCGTTCTTCCAACCAAGGTAAGTACTGACTGTAATATATGTTGTCAACGACTGCCCAAATCACTTAGCAGTTATACTGGCTGAAGCTTCGGGGAAGAAAGCGCATAAAAAACAAGATGCAGTAATCAGCAAAGTGGCTTACCATGGACCCGGTAATTGGACGCGCCATGCGGAATGTATTGGGTGGGCTGGCCAATGCCAGGAGCGCCTACCGAGTGACAGCCCAATTTCGGACCGACTACGCACCGAGTTGGCCACGGTAAGTCTTTGAGCGCGCGTTGATTCGGATTTTGTTTCCCACTGCCGTTTTATCGTCGTGGTGTATTTAAGCTAATTGCCTCTGTTTAATTGGCTTGGGGAACTTGTGCCGCCCATGGGGTCATGATTAGGCGGAGTCGACTATTAGCCAGCTGGAGCGCGAGTCGGCCACGTACCAAACGGAGCTCAATCTGCTACGCAGCGCGGTAAGATTTTAGACCTTTGGGTTTTGGCGCGTTGCGTATCGTAATAGTTGGGGTGTAGGGTGTAGACTAGTCGTGGCTTGAGTATATTTCACACACTCCGCAACCAGTTCAGCTTTACTGACATCTTTTTTATTACGATAGCATTTCCTGCGTGGGTATATGTCTGGGAGATACAGATCAAGGATTACCAGGACGAACTTGCCAAGGCCCGTCGTGGCACGGGCTCAGCAGCCAGCACCGCCGTTGGTGGCTCTGCCTCGACCCAATCAATGTCCAAGATGGCGTTAAAGACCAAGGACTTGGACGGGTTTTCGCCTCAGACGTTGGGCATCATTGCTGCCATTTCGTTCCTGGTCGGCTACCTCTTTTTCTAAGCTCCAGATGGGCACCAGCTGTCATATACCTGGAGGTAATGGTCGCCCCACTTGTCCGAGCACATATCAGATGGCCGTATATACAGATTTGGGCGCTACCCACACGGAATAGAAAACCTAACCGCATCACGTTGTTGGTTAAAAGTGCACACTGCACGTTTCTTGTTGTCGTTATCATTGTACACACAGCCGTACAGTCATTTCTTATCCGTATTGAGGAGGGCAAGTTTCCCGCGCTCTGTGTTTTTCCCTTTTATCATATGTCCACACACTTGCTGCGGTGGTTTTTTTTTCTCTGGCTACTTGGGCCGCTGTATTGCTTTATCACTTTAGGCTTAGCGTTTTTGGTTCTCGACTTGGTGGCCTCCGTGCTCTATTTCTAGCCCCTCCCTTATCCACCGCATTACTGCTTCATCACGATGTGAGAATGGGTGTCGCTGGTGGGGGGCTAATAGTCTAGTTGGTTACTTGCTCAGCTCTCATCCTGAAACTGATAGGGGTTACACCTATCCTATATCTAGCAATGAACATATTTATTTATTACGCCTCTACAAAGCCAACAAGTGGTGATTGCCTTGCCTAGGTTCCTGGCCGAGGGCTTCGCGCAGCTGATGAGATGGAGGCATAATAGGCATACTCCAGCGATTCGGCTAGTATGGTCGTGGGAGGAGGAGGAGACGGTTTATTTACCGTGACGATGATAGAGCCTCCCTCGCAGAATTACAGCTGAATAAAGCAGAGCACTCACCGCCCAGAACACCGCCAGCACGTGGGTGACAGCGCCGAGGGCCGGTGGTATGCAGTGGAGAGAAACGGGAGCAAAAGAACCGAGAAAAGTTGTGATTAGCGCCAGCCTGGGGCTGGTCCCAGCGACCCCCACGCCCATGGCAATGGCGCATCACGATGGAGAATCCAGCGGCAAGGTCAGAGAGCAGCTAAAGACTCGGCGCCCTCGCCAGTCCACAGCAGTTCTCAGCGTGCGACGAGGTACGAGGCACTCCACAAGGACGGCAAGTGAGGTGGGAGCTGATCATGGCACCCAGCACCCAAAGCACCAGTGGAGCCAAGAGATGCTGGTCCAGTTGGCAAAATGGGTGGGAGCCACGGTGGTAAGCGACACGCCTGGCAGTGGCGTTTGCATCAAGCAAAGCACACATTGCGTTCCTGCGGGCTTTGCGAAGTGTGGCAGCGAGACTCCGGCCGGAAACCGGGAACGCAGCATCCCAAAGTCGATGCACATAGCCGTGGGAGAGGTAGGTGCCTGTTTGATCGGCTAAAAGTTTTTTTTGCTGGGCCGACCCAGGCATTGCTTAGCACGGGGCGCTTTGGAGAAGGGCGAGTGCGTCGAACAATACGACTTCTAGGTTACAACGACGCGTGGTGGACAATGGTACTGGTGCTGCCTCTTGTTAAACGAGCTGGCCTAAAAGGGGGTCTTGGTCTAACTCCAGCGTAATTAGGGTGGGTGAATAGGGCCCAATTTTTAGCGGCAAAGCAGGTGGTCTGTTTTGTGTGCCAGCACTTGACCAAATAATGGACAAGCTGCCTTATTTAGGCGCTTGGGTTCTTTCAGGAGTGCCATGGTGCCAAATGAACCGTGAGTAGCAGAGGCAGGGCCTCTTTTTTCTTCTCCCGTTGCTGGCGGCGTTTCATGCCGCCAGCCAAACAAAGTACTTTGTAAGGGTTCAGCACGAGCTACTTTTGTGGGCTGCGCTAGCGAAAAACCATTCCATTCGTTGTGATCGGTCCTTGTACCAGATTGCAAGCACCTTCATTGCTGGAGCGCTGCTGGTACTCTTCGGCTACCTCCTCCCATCAGTAAGCATCAGTGCCCAAAGAAATTAAGTCACGCTATGCTAGACCTGGCCCGTGGTGCTGGGCAAAGTTATCAGAAAAAATAGGTCTGGTCTAAAAAATGCAAAGA
>JANBQA010000721.1:0-10748 GCA_027576955.1 Dimargaris xerosporica
GCGGCATATAAATAGTGCACGTCTGACCCTCTGAGGAAGGGCAGACGGTGAAATAAAGAGCTAGTTTCCACAACAAAGTGTGGAGAAATTTACTCCTCCAGCCCACAAACGTCATCAAGAATGGCAACTAACTATATAAATTTATCCCAATAGTACCTTTTGAACAGTCAGCACTCAAAAACCATGAGCTTCAAACAGTAATGCTTGGAAAACCAGTCAAAACTAACCACAGAGCCTACAGTCAATGTTCAAACAGTTGTCTTTCTGCTCTGGCCAAAATCACTACTAAATCCATAACTATCTCCATAACCACCTCCCTCCTCTCCTTACCAAACTGGAGCAGTGGCCTTTAAATACCAAATCCTATGAGACTGTCATCACAAAGGGCTGAGCAGCAGCCAGCACCAGGTCTATTCACCCTGGGATGCCAACGTCCTCCTCCCATAACAGGAAAGGATTTGCCAGGTGAATAGACCTGGTGCTGGCCATCACCCAGCCCTTTGTGGTGACACTCACTTGCCCTGCCCTGTCACTTAGCCCTATTTCCCTTCCCTGCCTGCCTACCTGTGCCTACAAGTTTATTGGTAACCAGTAGTAGCATAGCTCATACTTATGCCATACACCACTATCTTCAGGAACCCACCCATGGGCGATATAGAATTACATTCTGTGCATGACTTTGAGAAGCCGACCACCCCCCAGTGCAAAGAAAATGTACAGTATAGCTAGGCCGACATGTCCAAAGAACGCATTAGCCTGCCATATCTGCATACTTCGGCTGAGCTGTAGTACCATAAAAGGCGTAATGGCGTAGTTAAGTGCTAGCTGGGTGACCAACCAGCTGAGCAAGTCATATAGTTGCTTCAGTGGCGTAGTAGTCACCTGGGTAACACCAGTGTTAACAAAGATGGGGCGGATCACACGTCGAAGGGTGCGTGCTAGGCTAGACAGCAAGGCCAGGGTGATAAAGGCCAGATAGTAACCAGGGAAAAATCCGTGCCAGATCGCTGAGACTATAAAGGTGATCAGCGTGGTTGGGATGCCTGGCTTTTTTCCACGCGCCACTCGCAAGTAAATGTAGTTTTTAAGCCATACGTTGGTACCGACATTCCAGGCCTCTGAGAGTGCCCGAAGATTTTGGCCGGCTTCAAACTGCCAGGGGTGGACGTTGGTCATTCGATCCCAACGTGGCACTCCAGTTTCAGGTTGGTAGCCCGAAAACCCCAGGCCAGCCACGACACAGGCGCCATCGGCCATAATCCACGCGCCATAGTACGGCAATCGCGCGCAATGGCAGGTTAACAGTAGATACCCCAAGCGGCGAGACCACGACTGCGCGGCGTACTCGGCGGTTAATAGATAATCTATAGGAAAATGCGGCGCCAACAGCACCACGCCCAGGATCGGTACAAGGCTGATGGCTAGCCGCTGATATCCCACACGCACGCTCTCGGGTGGCACTTTGACGTGACGCGCCGTCGCTGTAGCCTGGTGGGTGGCAGCAGGCGAAGCAGCAGTGGTCACAAAAGTCCGGTAGTCGCTAAACTCGAATGCAGGTCCCACAAAGAACCCAGCGAAAAAGAACACGTACCCGAGGTACTCGAGCAGCGATGGAAGCGCGGTAAGCGCCTTGGACTTTTCGCGTGCGGAGAGGTGCTTGCCGTCGTCGCGGCACAAACGGCGGCCATCTTCCAGGTTGAACGCCAACGACGTGAGCTTGATGACCAGGATCATTTGGGGACCCGAGTGGTCAGTCGGGAACTGTCCGTTAGTGACGTAATAGTATACCAGCCGGTGCCAATGGGTCCACGCAAGGTGCGCCATGGTCAGTACGCAAACGATGCGAGGCGCCCAGGCGTTGCGGACGGTGGTCAATACCGCAAAAGTGCCCAGCGTGCTCAGCAAGATATGCGCCAGCCCGGCTAGTTGGCCCTGCACTCCCACAAACAGCACGACTGTTGCGACCACGGAGAATAGGTGCTTGAGCCGTGCATCGTCGGGCAAGCGATGGAATACGGTGGCTAGCGGGTACGTCAGCAGTAAACAGACAACTACGTGCAGGCGTTCGACGGGCACCCCACCAAGCACCTCACGGCTCAACCACGCGAGCAGCGCCATGCGAATCGCAACGCGCCCACCCAAAGCCAACGCTGGTAACCAATCAGCCCGCTGCACAAGGTAGTGACACGGAACGCCACGGCTTCAAATACTAGGTACAACTAACCGCGCGTCGCAACCGTTTGAGCAAGGTAGCGCTGCGCATCGACACGGATTATTGCATACAAGAAAGCATACACGCATCAAAAACTAGAGCACCCAAGCCCACCAAGACCAGCAGTGGGTATCACTCGAGCGCGCAAGTATTAAAATGCCCAAACAGCGCACTTGGCAGAACGCCTTGACAAGATAAGGACGCTGGTCACTCCTAAAGACTAACCCCCTAGAGCACAACGAGCCAAGGAACCAACCACCGGCCCGCTCTGCCGCCGCCTCCCACGATGAGTGGTACGTATGACGCCCCCCTGCGCAACCACAAAACGCCAGCGACGTGACTCGAAGCAGTCAAGCGGAAATGCTGCACCAAATAGGATCCATGTTCCACTACCCTTCGGGCCATCAGGCGCTGTTCACCCCATTGTAGACTGTCATACCTATGTCTGTTCCGCACCAACTACAAGGTGTAGAGTAAAAATCAAATTAAGAATTGCGCCGCTTTGCCATCGTCGGTGCCTGGCGCCAGTCTGGGCTCATTAAGCCCAAAAAAAATAGAGGGCAGCGAGCTGTGGACTAAAGGTGCCAGCGGCATGATGGGTACAACCCTGGTATGAACGCACCGGTCAGACCGCTTCACAAGGATATCACGCAAGTTCTGGTTCCTGCCTACCCGCGCTGTGACTGAACTTATTGAAATAAACCAATAGCGAGGTGGTGGTTATCAACTGCTCAACCACGGAAAAATATCCATACACGCCACCCCAGGTAAAAGCAAGCCCAGCAGGCAAATTCAAGGCATTTTGCCCGTATCCAATACCAAGTCCTTTCCCGCACATTCGCTTGATATAGTGTATGTGTTTTCTTCTGGTAAACTAGAGCAAAAAGATCAAATCAACAAACGGTTCGCAAACAAGCTAAAAAGAACTATTACAACAAATTGTTTGGACCGGAACAACGATAGACAAACTGTATAGAACGCTCCCTTTCCCCCACCCCTCCACTCCTCTCTGCATCAGCGCTCACTGGGCAGACGATGCCCAGCAAAGTCAGGAGACAAAGACGACAGGAAGTTGACAATAAGCAAAAGTAATAACCAAAGCCACACCACGGACCCAGCCCATTTACTGCTTGAGTGGTCGGTAGCTCCAGATGCGAGCGCGACAGTCGCCCGATCCCGTAGCAAATAGACCGCCCGCGGGGCTCAGCGACACTGAAATGACCGAGTTCTTGTGGCCCTGAAGCATAAACTGTGTGTTGGTCGTGTGGGCATCCCAGAATTGCACGCTGCGGTCCTTGGAACCAGACACAATCCAGCGCCCGCACGGTGAGCACGCCACCGAAAGCACAAAGTCCTTGTGGCCAGAGAGCGTCGCACGGCAGGGGCTGGTCTTGGGCGCCCCACCAGAGTTGGGGCCGGCGTTGCCGCCACCGTTGGATGTGCCTGCTGCATTTCCAGCAGCGCCATTGCCCGAGCCTGCGCTTCCCGGAGGGTTTCCTGCGCCGTTGCCGGTGCTGCCACCTGCGGCGGGGCCGGGACCACCACTGCGCGGTAAGTTGGTAAGGTCCCAGATTTTGATCGTCTTGTCCAACGAGCCCGAAATCAAAGATGCTCCGTCAGGAGTGAACGTCACCGAGTATACGCTGTCCTTGTGACCCTCCAGCCGCTCCAGCATATAGCCCGTTTGCGCGTCCCATACCCGCACCATGCGATCGAGCGAGCCAGCAGCCACATACCGACCGTCGGGGCTGATGGCTACCGACGTCACGCCAGCATCCTTGGGGCCGAGGTCGTCAATGGCCAGCGAAAACAAGCCAGTGCCGGTGGTCGCATCCCACAAGCGCGCCGTGCGGTCGCCCGAGCCCGAGACAATGACTCGCCCGTCCTGGGAGTAATCCAGTGAGTAGATATCCTGCTCGTGACCCCGCAGGGTGTGGCAGATACGCTTGGACGCAAGATCCCAGATGCGAATAAGTTTGTCCTCGGCGCCCGTTGCCAGGTACTTGCCATCGGGGCTAAAGCACACCGACCGAATGTACAGATCACCTTCCTTGGGCACCGACTCGTCGTTGAGGGTGATCACCAGCCCTCCGGTGGTGACATCAAAGATTTGCGCGGTGCGATTGCAGCCCGTGGCCAGCAGCTTGCCGTCGTTGCTAAAACGCACGCAGCACACGACACTCGAGTGGTCCAGCGAGTGAAGCATGTCCATTTCCAGCGACCGGGGAAGCTTGGGGTTGAAAATGGCAAACCAGTCCACGCCCTCGATCTTGAGGTCGCTGGGCACGGTGGTGGGGTCCAGCTCGCTCATCCCAGTGGGTGGACCACCCGCCTTGCTGGCCATTCCGCGAGATGGCGGCCCCGTGGTGCTGGATCCGCTCACCTTGCGCTTCGGCACCACCGCCCCGGCCGCGGCCGCACCAGACTGGTCCTTGGCCATATGCCCAGCACCGGTTGGTGTGGTGGGCTGGCCTGGTCCGCCGCTGGGGTTGTTGGCTGTGGGCGTGGTGGGTTTCATGGGATTTCCAGACTTGTCGTGGGGCGTATGGGGCGCTGGCGCTGAGGGTGCATAGCCAGCGGGGTAACCAGGAGGCTGAGAGCCCGGGGGCAGATGGTGCATCGATTCGTTGGTGTCTGAGCGCAGACGCTTGGGCGGCTGCTGTGGGGTCGTGGCGCCATTGGCGTACGGTGGGTAGCCAGGGTGAGGTCCAGGCGGTTGAGCCGCGCCATTGGGGCTATTGGTGTGCCCCATCATGGGTGATGGCGCCACGAGTTCAGGCTGTGGACCTCCAGCACCACCTCCAGACATCATATTCCCCAGAATGGTCGATTGACCATGCCCAATCGTGGGGGGCGCCGGTTGCGAGTGCGCCGGCGGGTGAGTCGCTGCATTCCCGGGTGCCTGAGGGCCGCCGCGCGTTTCAAGCTCTTTTTGTAAGCGCGCAATGTCCTCTTCATACTTTTGTTTGATCTGTAGGTGCGAGCGTTGCAGTTCGGTCAGGTGCTGCTGGATGGCGGCAAGTTCAGCAAGATTGGCTAATCAATGAAAGAAAAGCCACCAATATGGGGAAGCATGACAAAAAACAGACATGCAAGCCACTGTGTTAGCAATTCGCCCAGGTTCGCCATATACCAAATCCCTAACGATCAATGGCGCTCTAAACGGCCAAGGTTTGCAGCTTTTAGTCACGACCACGTACCTTTGTTATCACCATCGTCCTTGTGACCCTTGCCCATGGATGCCTCCTGGCTCAGGGCCTCAAACTCGGCTTTGAGCGCATCGAGCAGGTCAGGGATGCGGTTGGTAGGGGCCGAGCTGGGCACCATGGTTCGGTGATTGTATATGTTGGACATTGTGAGCCAGCTGTGCCGAGAAGGTGGGTACTGGTATTTTGGTAAAAAGTAGCGCCTTGCTTGGATGTTACCAAAATGCTCAGTGCAATAGCTGCCGTTGATTTCAGTCACCCAAGGGCGCCGGGATACCACAGGATTCCACCAGCCACTGTCGGCACCAAACGACCCAGCCAAGCCAAATTTCTATCCGTGGCTCTTAACGTTTTAAAATGGACCGGATACCAGTTTGTGTCGCCCATATAAGACCATACCCACATCATCACGGGTTAGTTTGCAGTTTGTCAGAGGGGCAAAACCAGAAGAGCACGTATCTCCTCCACACACAGGCCTTAATCGGTTGGCGTCATTCGACCCAACCTTATCCACAAATGCGCTAAAGGCTGCGACGGTAGTGCCGACCGGGGACCGTGCGCTCGCACAGCGGCGTGTCAGTGTCACCTTGCCCTTTGCGCCATTCCCAATCTGGATGAGACGGATGTCGGAAGCGACAGTGGGTCCACTGCGTCACGGAGATCAAGAGCTGCAGGATCGCGCGCCCAGGCGGACTCACTGTACCCCACCGCTGCGTGTACTCGCCAATGACCCCAGCGGCGGCATCCATCGCAGGCTGCGGTCATACGACAGCAGCATCTCGGCCAGCCAAGGTCCGCTTGCGTTTACCAGGAGCTGGCATCGATTCAGGCCCATACGTCTCACCAGGAGCACTTACCACCCAGATGCAGTTGGTTATTGTTGCAGATGATACAGCTAATCGTCGTAGATGACCACTAGCGGTGAATACCAAAACCAAACGCAGCAAAGCGCTGTGATGCTAGCAGATATATATAGATGCAAAAAAAACAAAAAAAAGGCAGGAAAGCCAGTGTGGTACGCGTCGCGTAATCAGGAATCCTGTACTGGCGTGAGAGAACACGGGAGCGGAGAGACCGCTGGACAAACCTACTAGGCGATGCTGTCAAGCAAATAAACGAAAGTAAAAAAGAAGAAAAAGGAGTAAGGGTCAAAAACGTGGTATTACGTGGAATGGATGTAGATTGCAAAGGAAGCGAGTGGCCAATGCACGGGAGCGTGGCAGACCCTGCACGGCTGTCTAGCGCCGCGGTACTAATCTGTCGAGCCACGGGAAGGAAGCAGCAGTCGGGATACGACCAATATTACACGCCTACGCGTCGGTCGACAAACACGCACGGAGAGAGATAGGGCTGGCCCAACAAGGAGAGCACAGAAAAAAAACCCAAAAGGACCAAAGATATCTTTTACCCACAGCAGGGCCCTGATAAGCTATGCGGTCAGGCGGCGGTGAGCACCAGCTGGCCCACAAGGCACACTGCCGCTGCCGTTACCCCCATTGTGTTGACCTTGGTCCCCACCAGGGCGATGGCATGCCAGGGGCTCACTACGTGGCCACTGACAGGCACCCTCGATGGGGCAGGGCATCAAGGAGCCCTGGACACAACAGAAAGCAAATAAATAAAGGAAGAGCGCTGGGTCAGTATGGCATAGTGAAGTGGGAGAAGAGCTCCCAGAAAAATCCCAGCAAGGGACGGTCTGGTTAGGAAGGCACGAAAAGGAGAAGAAAGTGAAGAGGTAACTGAGTCTAGTCCAGCTGTTAGGCCGCTCCACAGATGCAGCCAAAAGGAAATTACGAGCATGCGCTCATTCCAAGGCCACACTGCCTTCAAAGCACCAGGTAATAGCCATAGCCCCGATGCCCTCTTGAGGGCGTTGGGCGAGTGCTTCAAGATGTCAGGGCCTCGTTAGATTCAGCGCACTGCTTGCGTTTGAATTTAATGGTAAGTTTATTTAAAGCGCTTTGTTTCCGCAGCAGAAGATGTGGCGCTATTGTCTTTGTACGCTACCTGTATTAGTGACTAACACCCTCGTTTATGCATCTATGCCTTCTACTTTGGTACACGGGAATTCGTTCCACTTCACTCCTGTAATTACCTGATAATAGGGGATTAAAAGAGCAAAACGCTGCTTGGGAACCAATTTCCCATGGTAGCCCAGTTATCACCGCCTATTGGTGCACCCTGGCCCGCCATGATGCCAGCGTGAGCGTACCAAACTTGGCAGGCGATCGACAGCGTCCTGTTTACCCTTCCCTTTCAATGCCCGCCTTCATCCTGATGTCATGGCTGCCGGCCTTGGACTAAATTTAAAGGTGCGGGCTGTTGACGCCTTTATTGTTCGTTTTCAAGCCACGGTGCTCATGCGCCCACTAATAAAGCCCAACTTTCTGGCAATACGCAAAGACCAACTATGCCCTAAAAATGCCCACTAGGGCAATTGAGAGTGGCCATCAGGAGCTCGGTTGTGGCGCTGGGGCCGCATCCTTGCCAAGGGCCTTTAAAAGCCCCAGATAGTTGACCCGAGCCCAGCATTGCAGCGTGGATTTTCCTTCCACCGTAGCATTAAGGTCTGACCGTCGCACCCATGGCTTTTGAATTTCAAGCATGTCGATAGTGCTCTGTAGCGCCCGGTCCTGCTCCGGTGACCAAGGTTCCCCCATTTCATTGAGAATTGTATGCAATTGGCGCCAACGGTTCAGGCATTGATGCATGTCGCGCGTCCCCACACGCTCGGCGACCTGCTTCCAGAACCGGTGACGATACTCATGTGGGAACTTGACGTGCTTGAGCTCCTTTAACGGGCGCCCCGATTCAGCCAGTGAGTCTAGAGCGGACGAAGGGGCGCCCTTGCCCAGCGACTCGAATGGACCAAGGGCCAATGGTGATAAATCGTCACCAAACTGTGCTAGCGCTTGGTCCAATTCCGTGCTGTTGGTGGGCAGCGCGGACTTGGAATCGGTGGCAGACAACGTTGCACGGCCCCGCGCAGTCATGGCATTGTCTGGTATCAGCACGGCTTCGGGGTTGAGCGCCATGGACTGGATAGCGCGCACCAGTTGAACGAGCTCCCCGGCCGTCCACGCGCCCTTGATGCGATCTTCCTGGGGAAGCTTGTGCCATCGGGTCCGACACTGCACAGGGGAGCGCTTGCCGAGCACGGCTGCCACTTCCCGCCATCGGGTGCCATACTGCTGCACTGCCTCTCTCAGCCGCTGATTTTCCTCTGGGGACCATCGTTTGGCAAAAAAGGGACTCTGTTGGTTCATGAGAATGGTATACCGGTAGAACAGCCCCTTTTTGTTCCGCCCCGGGAACAGAGGAACCATGTCCTTCCAGCGCCGGCCGTTTAGGGCCACTTGGTCCAGCAACCGCTGGTCTTCTTCAGGGGCCCATTTTTTTGACGACACGGGGCTTAAATGATAATGCCAAAATTGGTAGCATTGTTGTGGCGAGCGGGTAGAGACTTGCTTCGAGATCAGTGCCCAGTCTGATGGCCCGTACGCATAAATGGCAGACTTGATCCGATCTTTTTCTTCGGTGGACCATCGCTTCACCTGGGACGGTGGCTTCTGCTGGTATTGGCTCTGGCACCGAAGAAAAAAGTCCAAGTTGTCCAGCGTAATAGTCGGGTCTTTGTCGAGATAATCGTTCACTATCAGACGACCAACTGTGAACATATGGGCACAAGCGCGCCAGCGCCGGTAAATCGATACAAATGACCAGCTCGGAAAACGTTCGCGTAGGGTTGAGAGTGGTATCAGACGGTTTTGGTTGCATGCCTTGAGTGCCTCAACGATCAGCGCGTCCGTGCTTTCCTTGTCCCAGCGTATATGGGGCACCCGGCCTTTTGGGCCAAGGGAGGCGGCCTTGTCGGCTTTCTGAGCCCTGGTCAACGATATCACTTGAGGGCAGCCGCACGCCATATATTGCAGTGGGCGAGCCAGGATTAAACAACCACGTAGTGTAGCGGCGTGGCTTTGGCCTGTGGTGCCGTAGAGCTGCGCCAATCCCTGGGCAAGCAGACGCGGCCAGGCGCCCGGTCGCCTCAGCTCCGTCACCATGGTCGGGGACGATCGGGTTACCGGCGGGTAGAACCTGGGCTACGACCGGGTATAGAAGTTTGCAAAGGCGAAGGCGTAATGCGCAAGGGCTGTGCTGCTGATCGCGTACCAATAAACCTTGTCAATCAAAGCGCCAAAAAGGTCTATGGATTGTCAATAAAAATAGCAGCTATACAACTCTCTCTAGTCATGCCTGTTAGAGTGTACGGGCCGAAATCACCAGCAGTGCCCAGGCTGGACCATTTTCCGCCAGGCGCTGGTGGAAAAAGTGCCCAAGGGATGGTGACTGTATGATTGGCGGCGAAAATAAGCAGCACCCCGCCCACTTGCTCTGACCACGAACCGTGCGTTATTTCTATGCACAGCCCTTGAGTCTTTGTCGCCCGAGCACTATGGTTGCAGGCGGCGAGGATTGCCCACAGTTGACACCACTCTTCAACCGCGCTTGGATTTCACTATTACGGGTTTTACGCTCCTTGCCTTGGGCCACTCCACCCGAACCATGGGCCGACGAGAGCAACGGCGGCGGTCGCGCGAGCTCTCCAATGGTAAGTGCATGCAGGATATAAGCCACAATACACTTTTCTCCACCCTATTACCTGGCAAATCTAAACCCTTGGCAGGTCGGCGCAAACGCATACCAATAGCCCAAACTTGGCTTTGGCCATTCAGCAAATCAAACAACAACATGCTAACCCAACGACTACTATTAACCACATTAGTACCGAGCTTTGGAAGGGGCTTTATGACCCTCGATGTGAACCTGGGAATACGACCGCTTTTCCCGGCTGACCCCTTGTAGCCTCACCTGCCTTGCTCGCTGCGCCCGAGGTAAGCTGATGTTGTGCAGTTTTAATTTACTATTGCCTTTACTGAAAATTCGGCTGATACCAGCGCTCCTCCAGGCAAAGATGGTCTGACGCTACCGTCTATAGCCAGTGCACTGACGACTCTGCACCAACATCATTATGCCATCTGCTAATACCGGCGACCCACTCAGGTTCCACCACCCACCACCACAGGGGCTACCTGCGACAGAGAAGGAGACACGGACGATTTTAACCGACTATTGCACCCACTAGGCCTCTACTGCAAAGACGTCGAGGGAGATGGCAACTGCATGTTCCGGGCACTGGCTGATCAGCACAGTGGAGACCCGCAAGACCATGCCATGTACCGCCAAGCAGTCTGTCAGTACATGGCCGCCCATTCCGACGACTTCATCCCCTTTATGGAGTTTGGCGAGCCCTTTGACCGCTACCTGACCCG
>JANBQA010000722.1:0-10731 GCA_027576955.1 Dimargaris xerosporica
AGAAGTGGGGGTGGTTTAATGCGATACTGTGGATATTGTTTTTTGTTCTTTTTTCCCTTTTATATTCTATCCTTCTGACCTATTAAATGTTTGCTAACGTCGCCTGTGTGGCAGACCAGCACTGGCAATGGCGCTCCTTTGGGGCCTTTTATTAGGGACGAACCCTTTAAGACCCCATGGCTGAATGGCGTGGCGGATGGGATAATAAATGGCTCCCAGCCAAGAAACCTGGACCACTGCCCCAATGTCGAAGCCGCTCAGGTTGTCAAGGGCAAGCGCTTGCTGCGATTTTTGGTTGCCCCATAGCGTCAAAGATTGTGGCTGCACACAGGCACCGACGCTCACGTTGTTGCCATTGGGCGGATCCCTCTTCAGCGCTGACACCACTTGTTTCGATTGCTGTTTTTATTGCCATCTGTCCATTGTTTGATCCATTTCTCTTTCCCGCCTTTTCTTTATCGTGTTTAGCTTGACCGTTGGCAACTTGTCCATCTGACACCATGGAGGCCGAAAAGCAGATCAAACTCAAGACGGCGCAGTTTGACGCGCGATTCCCCAACACCAATCAGTCCAAGTCCTGCGCCCAAAACTACGTGGACTACTACCACTGCATCGAAAAGCGTGGCAAGGACTTCCCGCTGTGCAAGGACTTTTACCACAACTTTCGAAGCCTGTGCCCCGATGACTGGGTAAGTGAATGGCATGCTGCCTTTTTCCGCCTCATACCTCTGGGCACCAACGGCATCCCGGAGCATGGCTTCCAGGCGTAGTGGTTGCGAGGTGTGTTTTGACACGCTTAGCCACAACGCTGAGCAGAGATAAAGGGAATGATGACAAGAAAACCAAGAAGACCCATTAAATCAACTGCTGCTAAAGCTAGACTTTAAATTATACATGTTAATTTGCTGGGTTCTATAGCTTGAGAGATGGGACACTGCCCGCAACGAGAACCGCTCTGCGTTCAAGCTCAAGCCCGACGAGGCCTACGAATAATTGAACACCCGCATAGACGCGCCTTTGGATGGGCTTTAGAACACCATGGCGGTCGGTGGCGCTCATTATCGGTCAGCGCCTGCTAACCGGCAGTTCCTGGTGATTGGATGTGTGGTAGTAGGTATGGGGAATAGGGTTGTATCCCAGCTGCGATGCTGCTCAATAAACGCTGGTGCAGGTGTTTGGGCTTGACGCCCTGTTCTGGTCAAACATCACTCGCTACTCTTTCGCGAACCACCCATTTTGCCACATCTGCTAGCAACAGTTGGCGTGTATTACCTCGTTTGGAGATACCAGCCTCCACCAGCTTTTTGGCACCCGGTTTCGTTCCTTTTAAATGAATGCGCGACATTCGGAATCAATGAATAAAGGCCGTCCCCAGCTACGATCACGTGCATTCACACCACCATGCTTTGGCCTGCTCCGTATCTTCACAGGTTATCCATCGACCGAACCGTGGCAGTGAGGCTTGATGGCTGAGCAGACCCTTGAACCCAGCAGGTCAGCAAATTGCCGAGCGCCAAACTCCTTTGAGTACAAGCATGCCCCAACGACAGTTTGCAGGGCTAACCTTGCTATCTGCCTTACTGAGCGAGACGCGCACACACTTACCTATCACGCATTGGCCCGTTTCGACGTGTACTCTTATTCGTTTTAATTGACACTGCTGTGCATGGCTTCGTGCATAGCGCATACTAGGCTTGTACGGTTTCCATGAACCGCTTTGACCAGTTGGAGCTCTCCCTGTCCTTGCGACCTGCTCTCCGCGACCACGAACCAATTCTCCTCATCCAAAACCATGTTGGCCTTTACGACGGGTAAGCTAGGGCCCACATATGCAACCAGATGCCGCACTCCTTCACGTTTCAACCTGCTTCGAGCCAGGGACTGCCGAAGCAGAATGCGAATCCTATTTGCAGCAGTCGAGTGTGCAGAGATGGCTTCTGGCGAATGCACACAACGCTTACACTGTACCTTGTTCTGCGGCTATTGTCAAAACCTGGGTGGTTCTGCTGGTTTTTCGTTTTTGGCAGCAACAAAAAGGACTTGAAGCATAACGATGGCAACCTGTACTTGACGCCGCTACGAATACTTTACGTCGACGCCCAGCATCCTCGCCAGCGCTCCCTCAGTTTAGAACTAGCGTGCGTTCAAAAATGCTCTACCCAGGTAACGACTTGCATAGCGACACTTCATCATGGTACGCTCCTCCCATGGACACCACTCCTGTGTCCGATGCAGGGTTCTTATGTTGGCATCCCTGTATGCTATGCCCTGATGCCCATGATGTTTCACCACTGTTTTCCTTAGGCAGGCTTTTTAACGTCGTCGCCCAAAATCATTCTTGAACTCCGACCACGACCGCCTTCCCCTGCTGCAGCGCCGCCTCGCCATGTATCACCGCCCGTAGCCGCTTCATCTTCCCGGGTTCCTGTTGCTAATTGGCAGTGCAGCATCTGCCATAGTTACAATGTACCCACGGCTAAAAAGTGTGCATTGTGCGGGGTCAACTGCGCACCCGCTGCTACATCAAAGACGGTGTATGCTCGACCCGCTGCGAACCCTGGGCGATCCCGTGCCGAGTCAGCCTCGGTTGCCGGCTCCAGCGCTGACACTGCATGTCCTGCATGCACCTTTGTGAACCATCCAGCCATGGTTCGCTGTGAGCTCTGCGACACCCTATTGAAGCCCAGTGCCCACTCATCACCGGCTTCCACTCCAGCGAGCCCATTGGCACCAAATACCCGCCCCAATGCCAGTGACTCTCGCTCGAGCATGGTCAAGCTCTCGTTTCGCAATGGTGGATCCACGACCTTTCATACGGCGCTCCTGGATGCACTGGATGCCGAAGCGTGGGCATCAGACACCAGCCAGACCAGGTCAGCATCGTTGCCAACGGAAGATGCTTTCCCCACCCAGTCCCGGCATCCATCGCAGAACACCAAAGGCAACGAACCAGGTCACGCAGTTATGCCGAACGCCATGCGCACCAACAGTCAAACGAGCCAGACGTTCCAATCGTCCGTGGGTGGGATATCCCATATTCTGCGTCGGGTGGACCAGACGCACCGGGCGACTGAAGACACCTTGTCCGAGGCCTTTCAGGACTTGGGTGCTCTTCGCACTAAGGTCACCCAAATGGTGCAGCTCGCCCAGACATTGATGGAAAAATCAGCTCGCCAACAACAACAACAGCAGCAGCAGTCAAGTTGTGCGGTGCATTCTCCTGCCTTGTCCACCGACGAAAATAACTTCAAACAGTGGCTCACGACCTTGGGCATCGAGAGCCCAGTTACTCGGTAAGTTGCCCTTTGTACTGGGTGGTTGAATGGCAGGGTTGGAAATGCGCAAACCAGGAAAGGAAGATGCAGCAGATTTGTGTCAGTCTAACGCTTGCCCTTTCGATGGGGGATTAGTTGACACTGTGTGGTGTTTTGTTCCATCCACTAGCGATTCAGCGGGAGCAGTATACCACCAAGAGCTGGCCAAAGAACTCGAGGAATTTTTGGAAAATGTGCTGCCGCGCGTTGGAGGCATCATGACACTCGTTGATGTGTACTGCGTTTTCAATCGGGCGCGTGGTGTAGGTAAGTAGAGATGGGCTTGGGTTTAGGAGCTGGCTGCATTACACTGGGATTCATTCGCTTGTTAAACCTGTTTCCAATGATACATGGCCCTTGTGTCCCTATCGTATTGGGCTCGACTCGAGGGCATTTTGTTTTGTTAACTCGTCCTTTGTTGACATGCTGGTGCTATCTACTATACTCTGTGCCTTCTTTTGGTGTGTTTTTGGGGTGGGGTATTTCACCAGCGCTGGTATCGCCAGAAGACATTGCCAACGCCTGCCGCCTCTTTGAGCCACAGGGGCTCTCACTTCGACTCCGTAAATTCCCCAGCGGTTTGGTAGCGGTGCAGTCTTCTGATCTTAGTGACGACGTGATGGCGCGACGCTTCAACCAGTATCTGCGTGGGTTTGGCGCCATGTCAGCCTTGGAGTTGGCATCCTACGAGCAAATGGCTGTGCCATTGCTCAACGAATTGCTCTTGGTAAGCCGCGTGCTATTTTTGTGTGTGTGTACCAATAAGCTATGTGCGGTCCTGGGACTGCTTTAATAGTTATTTTCGGCCAATATCTACCGTGATCTCCACACTGTCAGATGCTCATGATAAGCACTATGCCTTGCTCTCGTTTTTTGTTTTTGTGAATTGTGTGGGGATTGGTGCCGACATTAACACTAACTCTAGGCGGTGGAGGCAAGAGGCGAGATTTGCCGCGACGAGTCCCTCGAAGGGGTCAAGTTCTATCCTAATCGGATTCAGGAAGAAGCCCGATTGCTGGCACAGTCGCGCTAGCTGCTAATAGATGGCATTTAGAGCTCTCCCGCCTCTAGCCCCATATGGGAAGGTGGCTTTCTGGCTAGCATAAATAAAGGCCTAATCCGAATATTTATAAAAGAAACGTATACGTACATGTACAAGGGTATAATCGAAGCCGTGGTCGAGGTTAGTTTGCTGAGGCCTCATACGAAGTGTTGGGCTTCAATGTGACGGGGTAGAACCGTAGAACCTTTGTGGTATGGGTCAAGTAATCCAGCTCGGCTTTGGATTGGTCAGACTCCTCTATGAGAAATTAGCCACAATAGTTGGTAGCGTGCAATTATGCCCTCTGGCATTAAAGGTGAGCAAATGGGATGTCGGTGTTAACCACCGGTTGATAATATTAGGGACAGCTGTGGCTATAGCCAACCTAGCTATTATCATTGGTGCTGCTGATGCTGTTTGTTCATAAATTGTTACCTAAGCCATCCGCATCCTGGGTTCTGGGATAGAAGATCAGTTGGGTGCCTACCGAGTCTTCATACTCGCCACAGTACGTGGTACCGTTGTACTGCAAGTAGGGCGTATCGGTATCCATGCCCTACGGCGGTGTCAAAAGCATCCGTATCAAGTAGCCATTCCCTTAAGGGGAAATGGATCACCATCCTAGTCATTACTACCACTGCTGTTTTTTTTTCTTGTTTCCAATAGGCACACAAACCAAGTGCGTTTGGTGCTACTCTAGTGCCTAGGCCAGTCATTTAGCTCTGTTGTTCTAGTCGGTTACAGGCTTACCATGAGAGCGTATTGGGAGCTGGGGTTAGCCCGGAGGTCTCGGGTATTCAGTTGGCGGTGAAGGTCGCAGACGACGTAAAATGTCTAGACATAGAAATATACAAAAATACCAGAATACCGCCCAAGAGTTAGCATGAGCGCACAGGTATCTGTGGGGGAATAACCACTAGAATCAACACCTCTCACCGGCTAACGTGTCAATGCCTACCTCTTCGACTTCTTCATAGTCGCTGGTGTCAGCAGCTGCGTCAGGACTGGCGCTGGCGGGCATCGGTTGTACCTCGCTCGTCGTCATGGTAATGTCGATCCATCCAAACGAATAAACAAAAAAAAGACTAGAGGGGAAGCCAACCAACACACCGTGGGGCAATAGACGCGACCGGGTGGAAATTTTTTGTGAGTACGACCAAGCGCCAACCCAGCAATTCGAAAAATAATACCATGGGGATGTAGAGGTGAAAGTGGGACCAGAGACCAAAGTTTAAGCTCCTTGTCCTGTGCAAGCGAGTTTTTCCATACCAAAATTCCCGCTTTGAAACTTACCACTTCCACCAACGCGAGGCTGTTGGGCAAAAGATCCGTGCTCATGGCAGGCCTGTCACCCATTGCTATTTAGTGCTTAAATACGCTATGCCATGCTGGTCTCCGTTCAGTCATATTAGGCCTTGAAAAACTCTTTCCCAAATATATTTTATTTCCGGTAATAATGATAACTATCGTACTATGCCAAAGATCCGGGTCAACAACACACACAAGAAAGCTAACAACTCAAGCAGCGGACTAATTCCACAACAAAAAACATAGGCTGGGGGGGGGGGCTTGATAAAGCATTGCAAGCACATACCAACGCACACTGATTGATACACATCAACATGGTGATCATCTTCCTACACGCACACGATGGGACGGCGAATAAAAAAAGTAGGCTGGCAGATCAGAGTATTTACAGCGTATTCACGACGTTTCCAAGGGTCAGATAAGCCTAAGCAAGTGAGAGGACCTAGGAGAGACACAAGCGGTGACACTGTCACAGTTTCCAACCTAACTCTCTCGAGGCCGTTTGGATGGCGGTGGCGATATATCCGTTGCTAGGTGCACACTGCCATCAGCATCATCATGGTCGGCTAGTCAATAATCCACGTTCATAGCAGCCGGGTCATCGGCAGCGGGCACGGGCAGGTCCTCAAACTTGAACACAAATTCGTCGTTCTTTGCAGAGATATGGACACGGGTATGGCTGGTCAGGGTATTCTGCAGCAGCATCTTACTGAGCTGGGTGACCAGCTTGCGTTCCAAAAACCGGCGGATGGGTCGCGCGCCGTACAACGGGTCGTACGCGCTTTTGACAATAAAGTCAGTGGCCTTGCTGTCAGCCACCAGGTGGATGTCGCGGTCCACCAGGCGCTTGCCGATACGCTTCAGCTGCAACAGCACAATGTCGCGTAGTTTGGTTCGGGTCAGCTGCGAGAACACAATCACGTCGTCCAAACGGTTCAGCAACTCGGGTCTAAGCGTGCGCTTGAGTTCGTCCATCACCTCGTCCTTGACTGATTGCGGTAAGCGGCCCTCGTTCTG
The DNA here is from genome assembly GCA_027576955.1 of Dimargaris xerosporica. NCBI lineage: Eukaryota > Fungi > Kickxellomycota > Dimargaritomycetes > Dimargaritales > Dimargaritaceae > Dimargaris > Dimargaris xerosporica. The sequence continues at coordinate 6,682 of JANBQA010000722.1, forward strand.
CGCCGTAGGAGACCCACCACCTGCAGCGGTGGCTCCAGCGTAGCCCAAAATGTACTCTTGGCCAATGTTGGAGGTCAAAATAATGACCGTGTTGCTAAAATCCACCAGCTTGCCCTGGCCATCAGTCAACCGAGCATCGTCCAACACTTCCAGCAACACGTTTAGCACCTTGGGATGGGCCTTTTCGATCTCGTCCAACAGAACCACAATGTAGGGCCGGCGCCGCACCGCTTCCGTGAGTTGGCCACCTTCTTCATACCCGACGTAGCCCGGCGGAGCTCCAATTAGCCGGGCAACGGAATGGCTCTCCATGTACTCGGACATATCCAACCGTACCATGTACCGTTCGTTATCGAACATTTCCTCGGCCAACCCTTTGGCCAGCTCGGTCTTGCCCACACCTGTGGGTCCGAGAAACAAAAAGGAGCCCATGGGCTGGTTCTCGCGGGCCAACCCAGCCCGAGACCGCAAGACGGCGTCGGCAATGGCGTGGACCGCGTCGTCCTGGCCGACTACACGTTTGCCCAGGTTCTCAGCCAAGCCCAGCAAACGGTCAATCTGGGTCTGGTTAAGCCGTGTGACCGGAATGTTGGTCCAGCGACTCACCACTTCCATAATCTGGTCGGGCCCCACCACATCGGTCAGCAAGCGGTCCGACATTTCGTCCACGGACATGGTCTCTTCCCGACGCTTTTGTTCCTGGGTCAGCTCTTCCAGGCGCTTTTCAATTTCGGGAATCGCATAGTAGCGAATATCTGCCGCCTTGGATAAATCGTAGTTGCGTTCGGCGTGGGCGGCCTTGTTGCGCAGCTCGTCCACCTTGATCTTGAGCATACGGATCTCGTCGATGCGACCGCGCTCATTTTCATACCGCGCCTTGAGTGGGCGCATCTCTTCTTCAAGCCGAGCAATCTCCTGCTTGATTTGCTGGGCACGCGCTTTGCTGGCCGCGTCCTTTTCCTTGGACACAGCAGTGGCTTCCACCTGCAGGCGCAGTATACGGCGCTCGAGCTGGTCAATGACTTCGGGCTGGGAATCCAGCTGCACTCGGGTGTTGGCGCACGCTTCGTCCATCAGGTCGATGGCCTTGTCGGGCAAAAATCGGGTGGTGATATACCGCTTGGAGAGCTGAGCGGCCGCGACCAGCGCCGAATCCATAATCTTCACACCATGGTGGGTCTCGTACTTTTCTTTGATGCCGCGCAGGATGCTGATGGTGTCCGGAACGGTGGGCTCTCCCACCGTCACTTGCTGAAATCGACGCTCAAATGCGGCATCTTTTTCCACGTACTTGCGGTACTCGTCAAGCGTGGTGGCACCAATGCAGCGAAGCTCACCTCGCGCCAACATGGGTTTGAGCAGATTGGCTGCATCCATGGCGCCCTGGGTTTTACCTGCGCCGAGCACCAGGTGGATCTCGTCAATAAACAGAATTACGTCCCCTTCGGCGCTCTTTACTTCGTTCAGAACGGCCTTGAGGCGCTCCTCAAACTCGCCCTGGTACTTAGCGCCGGCGATCAGCGCTCCCATGTCCAGTGAGAACAGCTGGCATTGGAGGTTATTGGGCACGTCGCGGTGGATGATACGCATGGCCAACCCTTCCACAATGGCGGTTTTACCCACCCCGGGCTCACCAATCAGCACGGGGTTGTTTTTGGTTCGGCGAGAAAGGATCTGAACCACCCGGCGAATCTCGTCATCTCGGCCGATGACTGGGTCAATTTTGCCCTGTTGCGCAGCCTCGGTCAGATTCTGCCCGTACTTGTTAAGGGCATCAAAGTTGGCATCGCCCGACCGGCTCTGGACCCGAGCGTTGCCGCGCAGTTGCGTCACCACCATCTCCAGCTTCTCCTTTGTGAGCCCCACAGCACTGAACGCGTCGCGGCACTCGCGGTTCTCCACCAACGCCAAGAGAATATGATCCACAGAGATAAAATCGTCATGCTGCTTTTTCATATTGGACTCGGCTGTTCGAATCATACGGAGCGTATCACGGTGCAGCCCCACCTGGTCCGGAGGTGGGTCCTGCGACGGCAACCGGATTAGTATACGCTTGAACTGCCGTTCTAACGCCACAAAGTCGGCCCCAGCTTTCTCAACCACCGTTTTGAGGAAGCCGTCTTCGTCGTCGAGAAGGCTACACGCCAGGTGAACTGGGTGCACTTCGGAATTGCTGTACTCGCGCGCCAGCTCTAAGCTGGCTTTGAACACCGAGCTCACCTTGTCGGTGAACTTTTCTGGGTCGACGGACATGTGCGTTGCTAAATGATTTGCTCGTGAAAAAAAGCGATACGTAAAAGTTAGAAGAGGAAAAGAGAACACTGGCAACGAGGCCAACAAGGGGATGCCCACAATGTATGTGCCAACCAGAAAAGGCAGAGCAATAGGCTGAGCGGTGTGGAACCAGTCGAAAGGTAAGAAAAATAAACAATACAGGGAAACGGCGGCGGGAGGCGCCTGGTTGATTTCACCAAGATAAAGCCAGCTTGTCAAGATTGATATGGGAAAGCACGTTGAAACAGCAAGTCGAGATTGATGCTCAGACGGAGAAGGGCCCAGCAAGGGTATTTATACGCAGTGGTGATGGTGCGCGCACAACAGTCACCGGCCGAATTGAACCTCGGGTGAGGATGTCAGCGAACCCTGTCGAAAGGCCTAGACGATGCGCGAATCCTAAACAAGCAGTGGGGAACTACTGGATTGGGGACCGAAACATTGGGTGGGCACCCGGAAGCGTCCGCGCAGCAATAAAAAGGGCCAACCAACAGCTGTTAGATGCGCCAACCGGTCAGGTTCAATGTGCGTGGCGTGGTTGGTGGCAATTGCAATGCGGAACCCACCTTATTGTCCTTTCCTTTCCTTCCTTTCACTAGACCACTACCAGAATATCCGACTGGGGTGGTGTCGGTCACCCTGTATCGTGAATGCAGTGGCAGTAATGAAAAGTAAGCATAGACCAGGGCCGATGCAGCAAGTCGATTCTCTTTCGCTCTCACGATGGCTGGCAATGCAGAATGCCAAGCACCACGACCAATGTGCTGTAGGATGTGCTAAATAACAGTACTCAGGCGTGCTAGGTTTTCGCTAGCGGTACAAAGATCAGCCGCATACCAGGATAGGATAGGCGTTGCCAAGTCGGGTTGCACCTTAGACAATGAAAGCAAGTAGACAAACACAAGTTAGTGAATAACAGCTACAAAAATACAATCTGAACTTGGGGTTCGCATCTTCTGCCCGTTTGGCTTATGTAGGGTAGATACATATGCCCTTAACTTCCAAGGTGCTGTCCAGGTGGCAGTGGTGATGTCATCGCTGTGCCACCCAAGGGTGTTTTGGGGGGCCAAGGCGCAGTGCCTTGACTACCCTTGGCGAGTGCACTCACGGGCTTTGTCTTCAGCCTAGCGCCACACTCGGTGTCGGCCATAGTTTTTTTTTTCGTCTTCCATGTTTGATGTTGACAGCATGCGCCCCCCAGCGCCTAGCCACTTATGGCAATTGCCAGAGCCGCCCATTTCACTCTAGAACCATCGTCGATGATCACGTGCATTCTTGAGCCCTCGATAGCCTTAAAGCGACTAGTCGTGCTGTCCCACTGTGCGTCTGAAATAAAATCACTCGCGCGGCGGTTTTTCGGTCAAGCTCTCCAGCACCGACTAGCCGAATTACACACTGGTGAGTAGTGGACTCTGGCAAGCGACTAATATGGCTTTCCGTGCCGGAATCAAATGGGGGTAGGTACATCAGGGGGGGTTATATTTATCGCAAGACAGCGCTTCTAATTTCTTTGCCATAGACTATTTCTCTTTTAACCGTGAAACCCAAGAGTGTCATAATTTATTGCGTGATCAAAGGCATTAAACTTCAAAAACAACCATGCACTGGAGACAGCGTCATCATCATGATATGTACAGCAATCACAGTCACCAGCTGGATAGACCAAAAATACCCTTCAAAGCCATCGAGTACCAACACAACACATACACGTCTAACCACAAAGACACCAACAGTCCAGTGCTAGCTGTGCAGAAAAAATAATTAAATGAATAGAAA
>JANBQA010000723.1:0-10725 GCA_027576955.1 Dimargaris xerosporica
CCAAGTGCCAGGAAGAAGCCGCTGCGTCAGATTCCGAGGAGACCTTGGAATAGGTACGGCGTGAAGGAGGCTACACCTGCCCTAGTTTTGGGCACCTATTACTTCCTGCATCATTTACTGTTACCAACTATAAACGCTATTGCAACCAACGGGCAGTCACCCAGTCGGATTGAAGGAGGGGAGAGGTAGCAGTGGTTGGAGCAAGAAAGGCACCATTCCTCGCTAATGAAAATCATGGAGTTGGACTGGCTCGTCGACGGGTCCATTAAATAAAGGCCATCTGCTATCCTATCAGTTTAGGTGGATCGATCTGTAGCGTCAGTGCTCGCTCAACATGATCCTGTGTTATCTGTATTACCATAGCGTGTGGATCCCGAACAACACCTGCAACCATATCAGAAAGGAGAGGTTTAGTTCATTTAAGCACTTGTTGGATATGAACTGCAAACCGTGACCATTCTATCGTCAATATCACGGGTGCGTAATACTGTAACCCTTCATACCGGCTGTTGGGTAATGGCCCAAACGGCGCACAGGTAGTCAAGGCCAAAAAAGAATTGTGTTGGCAGAATAGCACATACCTTGGTATGGGTGATATCGGCCCTCAGGCTAATTAGTGCTGCTTCTTGGAATAGGTTAACCAGGTCAGCGCTTGAGCAGTTGGCAGTCCGGGCCACCAAGGAATCGACGTACTGTTCATCTAGCGTCAGCGGCATGCGTTTCATGAGGCCTTGTATTATGCTCAGTCGTTGCTAACCAGCGCCGTACATTCATGTGGTACCACGCGATCATCGGAGCAAAAGTTTGTAAGTGCTAGCATGATAGGACCATACAGCGATAATATTACAGCAGCGCCATAAAATAGCGATCACTATGGCGCTGGCAGTTTTTCTCAGACCTCTGTTTCTAAATCTTTTATGCCTACCTGGTGTGATGGTAGAGGAATGTGCAGGTGCTCGTCAAACCGTCCAGGGCGCAGCAACGCGGGGTCGATGGCACTAGGGCGGTTGGACGCTAGCAAAATGTACGTAGTTCATTGGCAGCCATGGGTTCATCGTCAGTAAGGCAACCAGTGGGCTAATTAGCTGGCATAATGAAACCCCACTGCATTATTAATGGCTCAGCAATTGTTATATGTAGGGCATATGAGCAATGTCGACTTACTTGCAATTAGTAGCACATTGCGCTGGGTCGCGTTGTGGTCGGTGTTGAAGCCATCCATCTCTATCCCCACGGATAGGGTGATAGGTGCATATATTGAACATACATATCAAAGGTCAGTAGTCTTACAGTATGAGAATATGGCCCAGCTGTTTGTCAAGACACTACACCATTGACTTGATTGGACCACTGCTACGTATGTCTGGCTAAAGACTGTTTACCATAGTAGAGTAGTATAACTGTTAACAAATCAAATCAAAACACCTTACCGGTTAAAAACGAGGTGACAATGCGTTCGCTGGTGTTCTCCGAGGTTTGCGAGGTGCCTCGTCGCGGTGCAAGAATGTCCAGCTAGTCACCAAAGATTGCAAGCATGTATAGGCCCAATCGTTGGATTACGCCCTAGTAAAATTAGCGCAGAACAAAAGGCACCTTTGCCACCAAATACACGCTATGCCCAATCACATCCCTTAAAAAGTGCATGCGCCACAACCACAAGGGTTTGAATGGTTGGAACCGTTGGGCGCTCAAGTGTAAAGCAGTTACCTGGTCAATGACAAGGAGGCAGGGTGCATTTTGCCGCGCCAGCCCAAAGAGTTGCGCAATCATCTTTTCCGATTCTCCCACGTACTTGGAGCGAATTTGGGAACCCTAGAACCAATAATTCGCAACGGTCAATCGTTGACATAGTGTAGACATGCGCAAGGACTAAATAAGCATCTATGGTAGCAGAACACAGCGGTCTTCTGGCATGATTTTGCCATCAGCGCGGTTGGGATGACGGTGGTTCGCTTTTAGCGGTTAGACGTTCAGGGCTTACTTCAATCAAAATGCAGTTGAGTCGCGACGCAGTGGCAATGGCCGAGCATAGCATGGTTTTGCCAACCCCTGGGGGGCCGTGTAATAGAAGACCAGCTGGGGGCTGGATTCCCAACTGCTGATACACTTTGGGATGCTCAAATGGTCGAACCAGGGCATTCTATTTAAACAACAATGGTAAATTTCAGGAAAAGTGGGCTGACAACCTTTAGAAAAAACGAATGCATCCACTATGCGGCACCGAATAGACCAAAATGTCTTATCAAACAAAAATGGTGAAGATCCGCGCAAACAACTCACCTTTAGCTGCTCTATAACAGTATCCAGACCGTAAATGTCGTTCAAGTCAACCACAGGGATCTACAGCCCAACAAGCGTCCAGAATTGTGGACCCATTTCATATTCCAATTAGGATAATCAATAAAGTTCCCGAGAGTCCCAACAAAGGACACACATCCCTTTAATCCTTGGAAGCATGAAAGAAGGAACACATCTGTCTGATGCAAAAATCTAGACCTAAAGGTACCGAGCATTGGTTTGCTTGTAAATTGGGTACCAAGGATCGTATCCATCGACCTACCTTGTTGTTAAACTCAGCCAAGCCAGAGGGCTTGACCACCTTCAACGATGCCTCAAAGTCTGCCAGGGAGATGGTGTGGTCGTGATCCATCTAACTCTTAAAATTCCCATGGCACATAATATAGCGATGATTAGCTGCTTGACGGCGACCCTGAGCCACCACTGGGAGCACTAGGCGTCCATGGTGTAGTGGGGTGGCAGCAATTGACCGACGTACATACTTTGATCCCTGCCTTTAAGTCAATATTGGCGTACGATGGGCAGGGCACGTACCTGTCGCTCGTGCGTCGATTGGTTGGTCGTATGTACCCGTGTGATGAGCGATTTGGTCACGTCCATTGCCAAGCTCTGCAGATCGGCAGGGGTAAACCCATGGGTCAGCGATGCCGTTTTCAATAGTGCGGTATCTCTGGCTGTGCTATCTACAAATGGCAGACCTATGGGGGTAATGAAAGAACCCATCGGCATCGTATGCAGCAAGATAACCCATGACAGCTCACCATCAGGTTTTAAACTGGCGAGTAGCCAAGTATATATTTCAAGGCGGCTATAGACCAGCAGACCTGCCTGGGCTCAGCTACGAGTGTAGGGGGTTATGCTTGGCGTATGACCATGCGCTTTCCTGATTGCTTGACTTACGATTAGTCAAAATGCGTAGCACAGCGAGGCGCTGCTGTGCCTGTGTCAATTGCAGCGTATACACCTTTTCGAGTCGACCAGACCGGGTGATGCTCAAAGGTAGACCAGTAGGTGCATTGGTTAGCCCTAAGATATATTGCCGTAGGCAATCGGTAGGTGAGGGCAGCAGGTAAGGTGTATTTGCAGTGTCAGGTCGTATGGTTAGCCGATAGCTATACCTCCCACGGGGTGCCGATAATTTGAGGATCAAGTGCACACGGGATAGGCTAAATCAGCGGTAGGCGTTGGCACACAGCTGCAATAGGTGCCCACCACGTACCTATGACCAGCACTCGTGGCTGAGGTGTGGACGTGTGTTGCTCATCGATCAGCGCCAGCAGCCGGGAAAATACTCGTCGAACCAGTTCTAAAATATGCCAACCGACGTTATGCACACACGCTAAAGTTAGGATCATGCCGCAGCCTCTGCGTCTCACACATTAGCGACAGGGTCACACTTTGGCCAAAGGGCTTTTTTTAGCTTGTTCAATGCTCACCTGAAGATTGTACAGTGCGGGGACACAGAGCGTCCAAGTTGTCGAGTATGAGGACACTCGGGCCGCGGCTACGAAGCGAAGAAAAGACGCTGCTCAAGAGCTGCTCGCTGTCGCCTTCATTGGTCTGGAATATGGCTGGAGCTTCCAAGTAACGAAAGGGCGCCATGCTTTTCTCCACCACTGTTTGCACAAGATGCGTTTTGCCCGTGCCCGATGCACCTTGCACCAGAATACCACTAGGAACATTGGTGCGCTCGGGTGTTGTAGAGGTCATCAAAGGGGAGGTGGTGGTACATTGTGCGGAGAGATTTTGCAAAATGGTCGCAAGCTCCAGGACTATTGCATCATAGCCCCCCACGAGCTGTTGGGCCTTGCTGGCGGTCAACGCCGCTGAATTGCCCATAGTTGGTTTCTCGAGTAAACAGACAAGTAAACCAACAAACTGCAAAAGCGTTGAATGGTTCCAAGGTACCCTGCGCAAGTTTCTGCCAATGACTATAAACGATCAGCATTGACATGGCCAGCAAAATTCACCGGTGGCTGATAGACGAAGTCAGCCGCTGTAGCATCCACATTTCGAATCTCGCTACTACACCATGGTGGAATTGTATCGCGCCACCATCGGCTGGGACACAAAATACAAACGCCGATGAAAAGTCCCACCCTGAAATTTTCCTTGGCCTACGACACCAGCTCTGTTTACCCTAATCACACCTTAGTTTTGTCAACACAAGCGAACGCGCTGTATGGTGGCGGTGGCGATAACTGTTTAGCCGCATACCCTACGCTCCCTGTCCATTTGCGCACCCAACCTCTAAATCTTGGCACTTGTTTTGGTTCAAATCAACCCTAGGCTTTAGCTGATTTTTCTATACATTCCCAGCGCCTTAAACATGAGTGCCGAGTCAAGCGCCAGCGAGGCCGAGGTCTGGTATACCGCCGAATCGCACGATGCCCTAGAAACCTTGTCGCCAATGCACTCCAGCACTAGAGTACCGACCACGCCCACCAGCCCAGGCTCACGACTGCACCTGTCACCTAGGTCGCCTGCGCCAGGCCGGCGCTTATTAAAGAACCGGCGGCTCCGGCGTATCATTGTGGAGAGCGAGAGCGATTCAGACACCCGACCCCCACCGCCACGCCAACCGGTGACACTGGTTATTATCTCCAGTGAGGATGAAGCCCCAACGCCTAATCCACCCACTTCTACAGAGGTAGGGGCGGCATCGCTTCACAAAACCCACAGCATCCGGCCGAGCCCACGAAAGTATGGCAGACCACGCCCGCGCAAGCTCCCAACCACTCCTTTGCCCGCAAACCCACTTACGCTCAAGGTCACAGTTCCCATGGTCAGTTCCGGACCCACCAGCGATAAGTTGGAGGCAGCGATTGCACGAGCCGCGCGCCAATTTAAAAAATACCGCCAAGAATTGGCCCAACTGTGGTACAAGCAATTCAATACGCACGTCTTTCGCGACCAATTACCCGCTGATCTCGGCATTACTTGGTCTGCCACTCTCAATAAGACAGCGGGCCGGGCCTATACCGGTTGGTAAGTACTTGATGCTGGTGTCAGCGGCCTATTTTTTGTTTTTGTTGTTCTAATCGTTTCAACGCAAAGAGCAATAGAAATCCTAACCGGTGGTAACCCTGCTTAACCTGACTGGATCATCCCATATTTACGGTACAGGAAGATCAAGGGAGTGGAGCGACGGTGCCGAGTCGAATTGGCCGCCAAAGTAGTGAATAGCTTGGGTGCGTAAACACAGTTTCCAGCCTACTGCTGATATCCGCTTACCCCTAAATTGAGAATATTACCACGGGTGTTGGGGTTTACATCGTAGTGCGTGCTCTTGCGTCCTTTGTTCGCTTACCTGATATTGTTGTACTTGACCTGAGCGTTGAAGGCTATGCATTATTTACGATTTTCGGTACTGGGATTAGATCGGCTCAAGGAAACTTTGCTGCATGAGCTCTGCCATTGCGCAGTGTGGATGCTCGATCACGCAGAGGAAGGACATGGACCTCATTTTAAACAATGGTAAGGTGTATCAGCCGGGTGTGCGCCTTGATGGTTTCGCTGGGCAAACCTTTTGTTTTGCCACGTTGAGTCTGGCTTCCCTGATGCCATGGCCCAGAGCCAAAAAAATAAGCCAATTTACCGGTCAGGTGAGTTTGCCAAGGTTTAACCCACGCCATTATGGTATTTACCATCATGCCTTTTCTATTGGCGACCAACTGCAAAAATTTGGAACAAAAGGGCCCAACGAGCCATGGGCGTATACCCTGATATACCTGTCACCACACGGCACACGTACGAGATTGACTACAAGTACAATTATGTGTGTAGCAACCACCAATGTAGCACGGTGGTGGGTCGTCACTCCAAATCCATCGATATCTCGCGGATGGTGTGCGGCCGATGCAAGAGCAAGTTGGTTCTAACCGATCGCAAGGGTAATAGCCTGGAAGGAAAACCGCTCAACCGCTACCAGCTGTTCGTCAAGAAGCATTACCCTGCGACCAAGCGCCAGCACCCGGCCTTGAAGCATGCCGCCGTGATGAAGCTGGTGGCCGAGCAGTACAAGCAGCACATGGCTGCTGCACTTGGCCCCGTGGATGCCCTCAGTGCGCAGCTGGCCGACACCCGCCTGGCTTGACCGAAAATAACATTATCACCACCAACCATTACTCCCAGGCTCAGGGATTGGCCACCCGCTGCTGCGAGTCACGCTGGGGAAGAGAGGCGCATTGACGACGTCATTGTATGCGACCTGCTGAGCGGTGGGTTGCCTGGCACAGCCCCGGCCTTGACCAGGGCAGCTGATGATGGGCAGCGATAAGATAATCTTTAAGGAAAGAAGGGCGAGCACCAGCGATGGGAGTGTTGCTGGAATTTCCACCGTCAATGCCCCTTTCCTTTTTGGCCCAATGGCCGGTTAGAACTGCTTACTATGCACCGATTGAGGGCGAGGAGAGGGTTAGTGCTTCTATTTTCCACCATATCGCTATGTTTTCCCTGTTCTTCTTCCTTGCTCTCTATATGCACTTGCCAACGATTTGAATGCTTCCTGCCCTGAGACTCGACTCTGTCTTTTTTCAGAGCTCTATTATATCCACTTACTAGGTTAGCGCCACGCCCTGGCACGCCAAACCGTTTCACCCTTGGTCATTTTTTTCTTTTTCTTCCTCGTCTACTTCCACCATTTGCTCTTTTTCCCACTGGCCTAGGCCATACCCAGCCACCTTTGCTAGAAATGACCACAGCCGATGCCCAGCCCTTGCTCCAGGAGTTGGTGACACGCTGGTTAGCGTTGGACCCCAACCCTGCCACGCGGCAGGATATTGAGCGCCTCTACCGGGAAGGCCGCACCGGAGAGTTGGAGGCTCGCCTGCGGAATCCGATCCAGTTCGGCACTGCCGGGCTTCGGGCGCGCATGGAGGCTGGGTTCAGCCGCATGAACAATTTGACGGTGACCCAGGCGTCGCAGGGCCTGTGCCAGTACGTTCTGGACCAGATCCCCAATGCGCGTAGCCGAGGGGTTGTTGTCGGGTACGACCACCGGCACCACTCGCAGGCATTCGCCGAATGCACCGCCACAGCCTTTATGGCCAAAGGGTTCAAGGTCTGGCTGCTAGCAGGATTGGTCCACACACCGCTTGTACCGTTTGCTATTCGCCACTACCACGCGGCCTGTGGGGTGATGATCACCGCTTCGCACAACCCCAAGGACGATAACGGCTACAAGGTCTACTGGGAGAATGCCTGTCAGATTATTCCGCCACACGACCGTGGTATTGCGGCGTGCATCGCGGAAAACCAAACCCCCTGGACTGCACCCAGAGTTCTGGCCGCTCTCCAAACGGACCCGCTATGCCAGTCGGTCGCAGCTACCGTGGCCGAGGCCTACTTTGCTCAGCTGGCTACGTTAGCAATCCCCACCACACCTCCACCCACTTCTTCGTTGCGATGTGTGTATACGCCGATGCATGGGGTGGGCCACCCATTTGCCGAGCGAGCGTTCAGGGTGTTCAAGCTGACACCGTTTATCACCGTTGCGTGCCAGGCCCAGCCTGATCCCAACTTTCCCACGGTGCGCTTCCCTAACCCCGAGGAACCGGGTGCCTTGGACCAAGCCATGGCGACAGCTGACCGCGTCCAAGCACCCGTGGTGTTTGCCAACGACCCTGATGCCGACCGATTTGCCGTGGCCGAGCGCCAATCGGACGGCCACTGGGTGGTATTCACGGGTGACCAGATTGGGTTGATGTTGGCGCACTACCTCGTGATGCGTGCCCGCCGGTCCCATCGGAGTGGGCAGTTGGCAGTGCTGAGCAGCGCCGTTTCATCACGCATGCTTGAAGCATTAGCGCGCCATGAAGGGGTGCATTACGAGGAGACCCTGACTGGGTTCAAATGGCTCGGCAATCGGGCGCTAGCGTTGACTGAGCAGGGCTACACTGCTATCTTTGGCTACGAGGAAGCTCTCGGGTACATGGTACCACAGCTTGTCCCTGACAAGGACGGCATTTGTGCGTTAGCCCTGTTTGCTGAGCTGACCACGGAGCTCTACAGCCGAGATCAGCAGATCCATACGTTTATGGAGACGCTGTACGAACGGTACGGGTACTTTATGTCCAGCAATGGCTATGTGGTATGCCCTGACCCAGCCAGGATTCAACAGGCATTTGCAGTCATTCGGTATGGCACTGGCCCCATCCCTGATAGTCACCGGTACGTGGTGACCGCCCAACATAACACGCATTTGCGGTACCCTCGCACATTTGGGTCGGCCAGCATTACTTTTATTCGCGACTTGACAGCTGGGTACGAAGGCGCCATGCCTGGCCACGCCTCCCAAGGCGACCAAGCGAGCACCACACCCAAACTTCCTGTGTCAGCGTCGTCGGAAATGATCACCTTTTGGTTCGATAACCAATGCATACTGACCCTAAGGGGTAGCGGCACCGAGCCCAAGCTCAAGTACTATTTGGAGGGATCAGGGCGCGACCGAAAACAAGTGGCCGAGACGCTGAAGCACATGGAAACGCAGGTCCGCACCGAACTGACCAAGCTATTGGGTACAGCATAGACCTGTCGCTTGGGTGTGACCTTGCACGTGCTTTTGTCTACCGCTAATTTGTTGACCTTGGTGTGGCTGTTCTTCTGTATGGCACCGTCAATAAATTGTGCGCCACTACCGCATGGGTGAACCGATAGGAGATTAGAGGCCGTTTCTTATGACCCATTCCCACCCGCGGTCCATGCTATGTGGCCTCTTTCAGGATTTTGGAGTGGCGCCCGCGGTGCATTGTCTAGGTGTCACTCACTCCTTCCTCCCTGCCCCTTGAGGAATGCCTTGAGCTGGTTGCAGTGGTCACATTCCAGTCGTTCCTGAATCATTGCCACACCGTATTGATAACCTTCCCCACACGTGGGCAGTGGGCTGGTCGAGCAGCAACAGGTTCACCCTACAAGGTGAGATGCTCAACCTCAATCACCAAACACCATGGCGATACAAGGGCCGCAGCGGGGACAAGATGCTGATTGGCTTTGGAACCGATCTGTCAAGGTCCTTTGACTGATTCCCAGCGGTAGTGAATTAACCTATGACGATTTAAAGTTTGCACCACTGTCAAACTTGTGGGGATGATAATAAGGCTCCGCGTGGATACAGTCGCTGCGGCAGCGACCATCGCCAGTCACATCGCTGAGGCAATCAATGGATCCAGGGGCATTGTTTACCAGAAGCAATAAACAGGGTGGAATGGGGGTGGGGGAGGTGCATTTTATCAACGGCAGGTCTTGAGCTCAGGAAACACACACGTACATGCAAACTAGCCCTTTCTGCTAATGCAAGACTAGCTGAGCTAGCTGCAGTGCTTCGCTCAGTTCAGCTGACACCAACTGAGCGAATACAAAAAAAAATGAAAAAATTTCAACCACAACGCCCTCAGTAACCAAGCCATCAGTGGGTCGATGTCACGCTTAGCCGATCAGATCACAGCATCGCGCTGTTTTGTTTTGTTTTTTATGCAAAAATTACGCTATAGCTACACCTGTCAAGGCTATTCACCAACCCATCGCATCGGATGGCAACGTTGGTTCGGGTGGCTCCAAGGCCAGGGTTCCCTTAACCCTGTGCAGCGGCCCCTGGCTCCTCATCATTCCAGTACAGCTCCTTTACCCCTGACTCAACTGCTTCCACGGTCCTGCGTAGAGCAGTTGTCAGCCCTCGTATTCGTCCCCTGGCCCGGCAACAGCTTGGTGAAAACGGTATGCGTAGAGGTCAATCCCACCCCATCCAACAGCAATGTGCACGCTCACGACAATGCCCTGCGCTGTAGTCGTGTGCTCGTATGCTACCCGCCAAGCGTTGATCTTGGGCCTAGCATGACCACGGTGCCCAGTGAATGAATAAACCCTGGCGCGTGCGCACCCAAACCACAAGAAAAAAGGTAACCGTATTTAGCTTATTTTTTTGGCAAGATGGTTGCTGTTTGCCAAGCACTGGCCAGGTCCTGGGGCGCGAAAATAAGCAGAGGGTTCCCACGCTGAAGATGGCACATATGAGCTTTGACTGCTAGAAAAAAAATACTCGGCCTGGTGGTAGGAAGGGCCGAATCCGTCGATCTCATCACGACAGCCCACTCGCCCACGTTTAAGGGTATCGGCAAGGCTAATGAGTCCTAAGCACCAGCGGTAGTAAACCGCCGTATATAATCTCTACATTGGTATCCAGCAGTATGGTTAAGGTTGCGACGCTACTATGGCTGGGCATTATGATTTCTTCACTGCTTGTTAAAGTCAACTAGTTGCTGCCCTAATTGTACTATCCAAACCACTTGGCTATCAGCCACGGGCCTTAAATATATTTATTTATTACTATTTTCCTTGATCTCTGCTAGGCTGACGCGCTTGACCACCTGTTTATTATCCTTGATATCGATATTCCGTCTATCTGCACCGTGCAAGCGCTACTTGTAACAT
>JANBQA010000724.1:0-10723 GCA_027576955.1 Dimargaris xerosporica
GAGTTCAACGCCAAGTGCGTCCAGCTGGTGCTTGATATCAACGCCGAGCTCATCCAGGTGTGCGTCGAATTCCAAAACCGCGGGTGGTTTCAAGACCCCGACTTTGCTGTCTACCAAGCTCGGCTCCAGTCGAATTTGCTGTACTTGGCCACCGTGGCCGACCATTTCACCAGCGGCCAAAGCCTTTCTGCCGCGCCCGAATTAAACCCTGCGAACAAAGCAACGTCGCCACCCACCCACCCGCTATTGACCAAGGCCCTAAATTCAGACGAACGCCTTACCCCACCAGATCTCAATGATTTACCGTCGCCCAAAACCCCTGCGGCCCAGCGGCTTCAGTCCAAACTCAAGGACGCTGTCGTCCATTTCAAACAGCGCGAGCAGGTGGCGCTCGACACCATGACGGCCCATAGCCAAAAGAGTTATAATCAGCTTCGCCAAACTCCCGTAGGACGCGCCGAGGTGGCAACTATGGGTGCACGCTCGACCACCGCTACGCCGCCACGCAAGGCGGCCAAGGCCTCGACGACGGCCACCACCACGCCCACTACCGATTCGGAGTCGCCGTCGGCCAACACCGGCGTTGACCCACAAGCCTTGCTACAGATGCAACGGGAATTGGACCCACCCTACACTAGCAACCCATTGGCAGGCGATGCGGCTGGTGGTTCATCCGCTAACTCGATCCAGGCTGCCGCACAATACACGCCTATTCCCCCATTCCACACCAACAATTTGCAGCCGCCGCCCTCCAAACCACCGCAGTTACAGGCGCAGGAGCTCAAGCGCCAGCAGATGTTGCAACGCATGACGTCGCACACGCCCAACCAACCGCCACTGACTGGCAGCCTAGCTACCATGCCCAACGCCATGGATGTTTCGGCCACCAGCTCTGCTGACCTAACAACTCCTGGGTCCTTGGCCACACCATCGAATCCCACTACACCTGCGCCTTTACCAGGCACACCGGGGACATCTGCACCACCATCGAGCCTCGCTTCACCTGCACGCACCATCGCCGCTTCGGCAATGCCTGCGGCACCGCTACAAGCCAACGTAGCTGCCCCCACCAACCAAATGCCTGCTAACAACGTGGCACCCATGCCCTCGATGGCAGCGGGCACGATGAATATGGCTGGCATGCCCCAGCAATTGACGCCGCAACAACAGCAGCAGTTGTTACTTCGCCACCAGCAGCAGCAACGGCTCATGGCGTCGATGGGCATGAATATGAACATGAACCCGCAGTTTATGATGAACCCCCAAATGGTCATGCATCAAATACGCATGCAACAGCTGCAACAAATGAACGCGACGATGATGGCCAATGCTGCTCCCAACGCTGGCAACATGTTTGCCCAGTCCAACCTCCTTGGCAATCGTGGCATGGCCACCAATAATCTGGGCACTAGTGGTGGTGGCGGGCTTAACCCTCAGATGGCTATGTCACTGGCGTTAGCCAACCAGCAAAGCATGCTGGCCATGAATAGCGGCGGTGCTCCTGGCGGACAAGTCCGAAATAGCAGTGCAACGGGCGCTATGCATTCACCTAACCCGATGGCCAATTTCACCATGGGAACGCAGTCGCCACGACCGCCAACCATGGGTACAATGGGAGCCACGCCTGGCAGCACTGCGAGCGGCGCACCAGGTTCAATGGGTGCTGCGGCATCCACGGCAGCGACCATGATGAACATGCCCTTTTCATCGGGCGCAGGCAATCCTTCCACTCCTGGTGGCAATAACAACATTGGTAACAACAACAGCACGAACACCAATTTTCAGGCTACTGCAGCTGGACTGATGGGTGGTGTGGGCACTGGGGGCGTGAACATGACGCATCCCAACGAGATGATGCTAGCGGCGATGAATATGTCGCGTGGCCTGCAACCCAACCTTTTGGCGGGAGGTGCGACGAATCTGAACCAGTTTGCCAACTTTCAACCGCCCAACTCGGCCACAAGTACGTCCTTGACACCTGCGATGCTCAACTCGATGATGGCAGCAGGCCAGAATTTCATGCTAAACCCCAGCTTTCAGAGCCCCAATCCCAATAATGATAATAATAACAGCAGCAGCAACAATGGTTCTTAGTACGCTTTTTCTTTTTTTATTGGCCTTGCTCACCTGTACAATACCAATTTGTTTCTTTGATATCTTTTTATATTTTTTGACATGTGTTGCTCTCTGTAATTCTTTGGGAAGGGGCAATGAAAAAAGAGCAGATGGAAAGGGCTTAGAATTTATACGCCAAGCAGAGACAGCTGCTGGTTGCCAAGATTGGATGATTGGTACACCTTTTAAGTGCAATAAACGGGTACTCTGACGCTCTGTTGGGTCCAACGAACTCACCCGTTACATCAAAAGTATGCTCATGACATGGAACAAGGTGGCGTCGGCCCTGGTAGTATCAAAACGAATCACGCGCTTGGGCGAGTCGGGGGTCCACGTACACGACGCAAACGACACGCCATCCCCGCGCGATAGGGCAAATATGCTGTTGTACTGATTGTCCAAGTGAATCTGCACAATGTTGTTGGGATCCGACGGCCGAGTCTTGGAAAGCACGAGGCTGTTGTTCTCGCCGACCACCAAGTACTGGCCCTTGTGCTTAAAGTAGGGAATGTCGTCCACCAACTCGGAGCTGAACAGGTCGCCTCGCAAACCCGCACCGCACGCTAGCCCGTCATCGGTCAGCCATAGGGTACCATATCGCTCCACAAGAGTAAAGTAGAAGATCTCCTCGGTCGGTCTGTGATTCCATCCACCACATTAGCGTTCACATTGGCGTTGTGCCCGGCGCCGTAGTGGTGGATTAGTTTGCATGTACCTTCGCCAAGGTAAAGGCTGTGAAAAAAAAGCAAAGTGACCGCCCAGGGCCAACAGCGCTATATGTGTGGTCGTGGCATTAACAGCCACAAGGACATAAGGTTTTCTTGGTCAGGGCGAGTATGGCTTTGCATTGCCACTTACTCAAACACGTCGTAGCCATTGGGGGTTATTAATTGGTCAGCCATGGTCGACATAGAGCGTAAAGTGAGCAGCTGCTGCAGCCAAAGAATGGAGCAGCGATAAAGTGGGGCAAAGGCGTGCAGGTAAGAGGAGCAGAGCGTCCAGTGGAGCACCAGTTTTATAACGCAGCGCTGCCTGCTTTGCGCTCGTGCCGTGGTGGCGCAGCAGAGCTCCCTTGGCCTGGTGAAAGATTCACCAACAGGAGCGTCTCGGTGCACAGGGCGACTACAGTGTGTGGGAGATAGGTCTTATTGCCAAGTGCAGGCTTTTATTCTCTATTCTGACCCCCAGCATGCCTCGCCTTAAACCTCGCAGCCCCTATTCGCCAGCATAATCGCCGTAATACATTGGCGGTTCCTCCTCCTCGGGGTGCACGATCTGGAATTGTGTGGCTTTTTTAGGGTCCTCGGTCAGCACGAAAAAGCCCACCGTCGCTTTCACCCAGTCACAGTCCACCACCTTGCGGCCATCCCACGTTGCCAAATGGAAAATGGACCTGAACCGAGGGCCCTGGTTTATTCGCAGAGCCTGGGCGGCTGGATTGGTTGGGCGCTCTGGCACGAATTCGATGAAAGGGTATCCGTTTTCTTTTAATACAACTACCAGGTACTGGCCATCGTGCTTCAGGTAGCGGACGCCGTCGACTGTCTCCAGGGTAAACAGGTCACCACGGCCGCTATCGCCACCGCAGAGGGTTGACTCGAACCTGTCCACCCGCCCAAAGTCTTCAAACAGAGTCAGGAAAAACTCATGCCCGTCCGCCACCGGTTGGCCCTTGCAACTGAGCAGATTCAAGGTCATGGTGCCGGTGCTTGACAAAGAGCAGTCAGGTTGCAAAGTTGGACTAAACAGACCCAAACGAACTAAACAAGCGTCAAGGGGTTGGCCATGACCACGTTGCGGCGTATATATGGCCGCCGCTCATATTGCCAAGAGCGCACTCTGGGTTCATTGTGAGCTCACGGTGCCGCAGCAGCAGCGGGTTCGTTGCTTTTGTTGTTCGTTATTTCATATCCTTGGTTGACGCAGGATGATGCTGGGCTACAGGGCTTCAAGGGCACTGTAATGCAACCTTTTACTCGCTGTGGGGATGCCAGAGGTTAGCCAAGCACGCCAGGCCTGAGGCGGCGCAAAAGTGGAATGGAGGCGCTCACTCGGCAGCGTGGAGCGCTGGGAGAATAGACCAGGTGCGGTGGTACAGATGGTGGGAAAGATCATCGACCGTTTTTCCTTTCCTTGGTGAGCCAGGGCCGCAATGCTAGGAGGTGCTTGGAGTCGTGTTTCAGCGAATCCATTGGCTTTCCGGCCTATTTAGCACGAACCAACCAGCGATGACAATTTAGCCAGGACGTTGGTGTTTTGCCATGTAGTCGGGGTTGCAGCATAGTCCCTGGGCCACAGAAAACAGCAACAACAACAGCATGGCAAACGATGCACCCAAGGATTATCGATTGCGCCTGTGGAAGAAGTAGCAGCTCATTCACCCACACGGCCAAGTTGTTTTGGTTGTAACCTCATTTGTGCTCAAGGTTTAAGTTGAAGGCCACAAGGGTTGTTGACCAACAAGCAGGGTGGTTCCCATGGCGCCCGGCAATACGGCTGGTCGTGCTTGGCGCAGTGGCACAGGGCAAACCGTGCTCATCGTGATGGGATCAAAGGAAACATGTCCCCTTGGCCGGACAATCGCTGGTCTCTCCGACTTTACTCACACTCCTCGCCCTGCTACTCCTTGATGTGTCGTGGATTGCGGATTGGGCCAAGCCCAGTACATCCTCCCCCATTCACTCACACTGCTGCAATACAAGTAAAGAATACGCCATCAAGGACCATGGGGATAACGGCTTGTTTTTGTTGTTCATTCTTTGCGCAGCCAGCGGTGGGCGCAGGGCGACAGTTGACCAAACCAATAGCAATAACAAGGCGCCAAGGCTAAAGGGTATATGGCCCTAGTTTCCCCTTCCCTCTCTTCATGAGCAAGCGAGTGATTTGGTGTGGGGAAGGTGTGATGGAAAAGTGAGTGCAGCAAGCAACGGCCACCAGGGGCCTGGAGCCAGTGCGCTGGAATGCGGGTCGCTCGCCGACTTTTGCTCTCCCCTGCCCAGCAAAAAAACCAGAAAGAACACAAGTGCTGCTGCAATTGGTTCCACTGGGCAGGGTAGCCGCTTATTCTTGTGCGCTGTTAATGCTTGTGGTATGGTGGGCGCCCAGATCAATGAGAGTTTGACAGGCGGTAGGTTACGCCAGGTCGGACGGTCCACAGTTGAGGACTGCAACGCAGTCCGTCAGCGACAGCCCATTGGCACTGCTGCCAAACCAAAACAACGCTGGTACAAGGCACCCGGCCGATACACATGAATCACACTGCCTGGTGTGCTCGGCCGGTGCTGGATAGCTCTTATGGGCTATTTTCGCTGTTGTTGTTGTTATTTTAAAGGGTGACCCTGCCAAGCGTGGTGACCCGCCCCGTCCCTAAAAATAGGCCCTGTCAAGTGTCGCTTCCCTTCGGAGTGACGCAGGGAACCGGCGAGTCGATGGGTGCAGAAAAAGAAGAAAGAAAGACGCAGAAGGAGGACAGAAAACGAAAACCACCAGGTTGCTGGCTGCCCAGGCGGGGCATTGCCCATGCGCCCGACCGGCTATTGTGCGATGAGATGACGATGACAGCATATGGTGAGGGCTATTTTTTTTCGGCTGGCTTGTTATAGTGAGTACACCCCTCCCTTCTCGCCCTCGCACACACGTCCACAGCGGCACGGCGACACCAAGAGGCCGAGTGGACTTGCCAAATAAGCCAATGGCGCTGTGGGCGGTCAGCATGTCTCTGTGTGAGTGCTGAGAATGTTTTGATTCTGGTCCCTTTGTGACGACCACCATCGCCTGGCCCTGGGCGGAGTTTAAAAGGGCCAAAGAGCCCACGACCGACGGCTGGGTTCCTTGGAGCGGCTAGTTGGAGTACTTATCCCGTATATGCGTTGCTGTATTTGCTATCCACCTATTGTTATCTCTCCCCTTTACAACAATTTCTCTCTGTTATGACCATATTTTCTCGTTAGCTCTGCATAGACCGTGTGGCGATAGTTCAGTTGTAGTTGTCTTTATGTCCGTTGTGGTCGTTCAGCGTAGTTGCACCGTTTTATACTATAGTTAGCCCCCCTTTTGCTACGAATTCGCTCTCATTCTCTTCTACTTTTAGTTCGTTGCTACAGTTGGTCCGATTGACCCTGTGCTGCTCATGACCACCCTACCTCTAGAATAGCCCTGACACTTGTGATGACCCTTTAGCTTACAGCACTCTATATACCCGTTTCTCCAACTTGCTGGTGCCGCTCCACCCGCGCCTCTACTCCAACACCGCATTGCCTTGGGCTGATCACTGCTGATTCTCAGTTGGTTGTGCCCACCTACCCATCCGCTGGTGTAGAGGTACATTTTCGTCCCTTTTTGCCAATCCCAACGGTATTGTATCGTGTGCGCTTGGTCCCTATCGGTACCACTTTGCCCGCTGGTTCCTGTGATCACCCACGTAGTGGAATTCAACCTGGGTTTGACGCCAGCAGCCGGTTTTTTTGTCTTCGATTCGTTTTTCTGGATTCCTGTTCTCAAATTCACCCAACGGCTTGTCGCTTTTTCAGAGCTGCAGCCTACCAGTGGGACTGTGCCTGAGAGTGCATGTCACTGCGTGGACACCTGCACTATCTGCATATATCTTCTCGCCTGGTAATTCCAGTCGCTGGTGGGCGCCCAGGTAGCACATGGCAGTGATACGGCTCGACCGTCGTTCCTGGATTCAGTTATTGGTTGCTTAATGCAGCGGTGACAGCGCGTGTGTGCGTCTTGTTCGACATTTCCCTATACCCGATACCCTGACCGCCATCGCCTCAGAGTCGTCGTCGGTATGCGCTTTTAGACTTCCGGCCCCCTTTTTTGATAGTTTAGTATTCTATGTATCCTAGATAGCCCCGGCGCCGTTGATGTTATTCGTTATCGGCACTATTCATATATCCCGCCGAACTGCTGGCCTACTTGTTTTATCGTTATCCCTCAGCTATACCTTATTTTAGGCCCACGGCGACCGGTCGCTATCGTTATTTGCTATCCCATCCCTATTATTTGCTATCGCTGGAGATTTACTACCACGCGTTTTGTTGATGACCCATTATCGTATATAGCCCGTTTACTCGCGCCCTTTATTGCTACTGTTACGTCCTCTAGCCTTTTTTAGTACACCATCGAGGCTGTGTTTTATAGTGCGTTTCTCTCTATATATTTTGGTTGATACTGGCACTACTATGCTGTCGATGTCGTTTTCGTTTGAGCCGGGCCACGGTCCCGATGCTGCGCCAAGCTTCCGTACCACCATGTCAACGTCTGACCCGTACAGCGTGCCACAGGTCTCGATGCCTCGCGAACTTTCCGCCCGTCACCGCTATCCTTCGCCTTCCACCGGCTGCTTTTGGTTGAAACGCCGCACCTCTCCCAAATCCGCGGTAATGGCAGCATGGTTGCCCAAGAGCAAACACCTGCCCCACGACCTCAGTGCCATGGCCCCATACAACAGCGGCACTTACCTCACCCCGACCACCAAGACCAGCCCGTTGCCGTCAGATTTGTCGCCATCGGTTGCGTGGTTGAAATCGCCATTATATGCCAAAACGACGGCGAAACATCGCCGGGTGCAGTGCGCGCGATCTACCACGCCCACGGAAGCTAATGGCGATGCGCCGCCGCGGCATCCAAAACCGTTCCACCCAACGCCCGAGTCCCGCAAGCGCATGCGTGTGGCTCCCACCAACACCAGCTTTTCGGGCATCCGTACCACAGCAGCAGGGAGTGATCCGTCCCAATCCCACCTTCATTCCATCACAACCTGCGCTTGCACCGGTGTGCGCGATGCCCTCGCGGCTCTGTTGGCTAAGGAGCCCACACACCGCATTGATCCCGCCTTTCTTGCCTTAGCTGAGAGCTCCAACATGCTCCACTCAGACTTGTCGCCCTTGCCCAATCACTGGTCCAGCGCAATATCATTGGAATTGTCCGCCACTCCGCTGATGCTTACTCCCACCACCCGACTGGGATTGGTCAACACCCTGATTCAACTTAACGATGATCAGGACCTCCAGTACCACGGCGAAACTTTGTACACGGCCATCACTTACCTCGATCGCTATTTTAGTGCTTCATACCAAAAGCACATGCGCCAGCTTGCCATGCATCAGCAATTATGCTATAATGCACCCTTGGCACCCACGGCCTACAGGCATAATGCAGACACTCTGTCCCATTCGGATGCCCTGGGTAGTTCCTACGGCGCTTCCTACCACCACCAACTGATCGCTGTGACCTGCCTGTATCTAGCGGCCAAGGTATGCGAGGATGGGTGCGCCCCTCTCACTTCCACTTTTGCTCGGTTTTTGGGAGCGTACAATTGCACTGCAGCAGATATTCGTCGCACTGAACACCATATCTTGCACACCCTGCAGTGGAACATGTACGTTGTTACTCCTCACGCGATTGCTGGTGAAATCTTGCGCTGCTGTCAGTGCTCATGCCATCGCTATTCGTTCTCTCATCCTGTTGACCTTTACCCAAGCCCCGAAACCAGCCCTTATAATGCCGCCAAGGTTGCTGCGACGATTGCATCGCCACTGCCTCACCCTGATGCTCTGGACCCAGCACTAATTGACTGTAGTTCGTCAGCTCTCTCACTTTTTGATGAGGCATCAGAGTACTGGAAGTTGATAATGCTTAATCACACCAATATGCGACTGGCCCCATCAGTAATTGCCTTGGCAGGTTTGTACAAAGCGTCACACAGTGTTCCAGGACTTGCGTTTTCACTGCCATTGGCACTTCAACTGCTTGGCGTAAGTCGAGTTGATCTAGATCTGTGCTTGCAGACACTAGAGGTGAACTATATATCAGATGATGGAGATGACATGTAGATTGGTCAGAGTTCAAATAAACTAATAGGAAAGGCAATCATGATGTCAGTTACAATAGCAAAGCGTGGGTGTGCTAATTAGAATACTGTAAACTATTTCGCGTACAGCATTTAACTGGTCAATATCACTAGATATATTGATAAAAATAACTCAGTTGAAGAAAATAACTACATGTTGCTACAGAAAAGGCTTAAAATGACTTCAGCCAGCAGTGAGATTGTCTCCCAACTTGGTGGAGGCTGGGGAGCAGGAAATCACCTGACTCCCTTGGCCCCGCCCAGCTGGCATCAGTGAGCTGCTAGGGCTTCGCAGCCCCGGCTGCACCAGCTGGCCAACTATTTAAACACAAGCCCTTAGCCATCGAGGCAAATTAAGGCTTGAATAAATACCTGTTATTACTACATCATTTATTGTTGTTGGTCCTGCTCGGCCGAATTTTGTGACAAGTCCTTCTGTCGCTGGCGGTGGTGTAGTGATTTGGGAATGCGCAGGTGTGACAGTGGGCGATGAAGGGCCGCGCTCTGGGCCCGACGCCAGCGTTGCCATGGCCCTCTGGCTTCCACCAGCAAGGGCAACAAAGATGCAGCGGCAATAAATGAGAGCTGGAGAAAGGAACAGCAGCCTAACCAGCTAACACCGCCAAAAACACTGGTGAATGGGTGAAGGAAGCGTTGGAAGCAGGCGGTGAATGCACCCCAGCCAACACACTTGGCTGCGCGTTCAGCAAACACCAGCAAAAAAGGCACAAAGAGCTGCGCTGCCAGGCTCGCATTAACCCATTGCTTTGCGCGCCCTGGTTGTCAGTGGGCTGCTCCTTGCCTTACGACCTTCACCATGCAATGGCCTAGGATGAATCAAGGAATGGGTGTTAGCAACCTGGTCAATGGGCCATTTGCTGCCGCACACAGGAAGCCTATTGCTACAGCCTGGCTAGTGGCAGGAATAAAGGGAAATCAGAAGAAAGCACCCCTTGGTCTGGGCATAGGGCCGCAGGGATAACTGGGATTCAAGAAAGCAGTCGTTTCTAACATTCCTAAAGGGAGAGTGGCATAGCAGAAGCATCACAGCAGGTGTGATTGGGTCAACTGCTGTTGCTGCTGAACTTAGCAGCAGCTGGATGTCACTAGTTGTATTGCTCACATATAAAAGGAGGACCAAATGGCTTTTATAGTTAGTCCTGATAATTATATGGTTTAAAATGTCATTAATTAACTTTTTCAAGAAGCTATACACTAATATTAGTATAGCATTTTCACTCAGGGGCCAACCCAAAGGCCCAAAACAACCTCGATTCATTTGAGCCAAAAATGGCTTAGTGTAGTGTCTCACACAGACAGGGTACTAGCAGCTATGTGGGTATAATAATTGCCCTTATTTTTAGCTGCTTATTGGAATTATTTTCCTCTTTCCTGTGGCCTTGTGCTGTTTTTTACAACAAGAGTTTGTAAAATGACCAGTGGGATATGCAATGAATCAACACTTGCTGTTTTGTACCCTTAAATGAGGAAGTTTTTCAGCAAGAAATTTGCTATTCTGGGCTTTGAACAGATGGTAAATTGTAGTTTTTTTGGTAATAAATAAAAAGTTTATTAGCAAATGTGGGGTTAATTGGTGCTAAATGGGTTTGGTAGTAATGTGTGATAATGTGAGACTTTGGTGATATTAGGCGTGGCAGTTACATCTAATATATTAACCTGTCACCCAATGGGCTGGGTGGGCCAAGGCAGCCAGTCAGAAGGCGCCTAGCCAACCAAACCCTAATTGGGCAA
>JANBQA010000725.1:0-10708 GCA_027576955.1 Dimargaris xerosporica
AATGGAGGGCTTGCCTAAGCACCCATGCATTTTGGCTCACGCTGCTGCGTTGCGCAAGGTCCTTGCGGCGGGCCCATGGGGATGGTGTATGACCATGTATAGATGCCGAAGGCGTGTTTCCAGCTATCCTAGGCCATGAAGGGGGCGGGGTCGTGGAATCGGTGGGCGAAGGCGTCACCAGCGTGAAGCCAGGAGACCATGTCATCCCGCTTTACACGCCCGAATGCGGCCACTGCAAGTTTTGCAAGAGTGGCAAGACCAACCTGTGCTCGTTGGTGCGAGCAACCCAAGGCCAGGGGTTGATGCCCGACAAGACCACCCGCTTCACCTGCCGTGGCCAAACCATCTACCACTACATGGGCTGTTCGACCTTTAGCGAGTACACGGTGGTGTTGGAGATCTCGGTGGCCAAAATCGACCCATTGGCCCCGCTGGACAAGGTATGTCTGCTGGGGTGCGGCATCACCACGGGGTATGGCGCCGTGGTGCGCACCGCTAACGTGGAAAAGGGTGCGAGCGTGGCCATCTTTGGGCTGGGCGGTATTGGTTTGGCCGCTGTGCAGGGCGCCGTAGCAGCAGGAGCATCCCGAATTATTGGCATCGATATCAACCCTAAAAAGTTTGAGCTGGCGCGCAAATTCGGCGTGACCGACTGCGTGAACCCCAAAGACTATCCAGACACGCCCATCCAGCAAGTGTTGATCGACATGACCGACGGCGGGCTGGACTATACCATTGAGTGCTCAGGAGGCAATACGACGGTCATGCGCGCTGCCCTGGAAGCTTGCCACAAGGGCTGGGGCACCAGTGTCATTGTGAGCGTGGCTGCCGCCGGCGATGAGATCTCCACCCGCCCGTTCCAGTTGGTCACTGGTCGGGTGTGGAAGGGCAGCGCCTTTGGCGGAATCAAGGGGCGCTCTGAGCTGCCGGGCCTGGTCCAGCAATACATGCAGGGCGAGTTAAAGATTGATGAGTTTGTGACGGACAGGGTTCAGTTTGCCGATATCAATGACGGCCTCCAGCGCATGCAGCACCCCGACTGCATTCGCCCTGTGGTGTACTTTTCGTAGAGAGCCTCGTTTACCACGGCAGCGTGAGTAAGTGGCCCACTGATCGTGGTTCGTCCCCTGGCGCAGCAGCGCTGCCAACCTCAAGCTGGAGCGACAGTTCTATGTACAATTTGGACCCACCCTGCTTGTGGAGCAAAGTGCAATAAACTGTCCGTTGCCTCTCATTGCTCTTGACAAGCCAATGCAGAAGGTCGTGAAGTCGGCGCTGTGGGCTGAACCTGGAAGAGAGGGACACGATAGGGACAGTGTCGCCACCATCAAAAGTGAGCATGCCAGAGAAAGAGGGCAAGTAACGACTGCCGCGACAACGCCTCAAAATGATCGATGCGACCGCTGGCTGCAATCACCACCAGCTGGAATGGCACCGCTGGACGAAAGCTGGTTGGCAGAGATGCACCTGGCAGGCGCTCTCAAAAACACTGCGACACGTCCGACAAAACTACGCAGGGCTCCATGGCGCGCTCACCTGAGCCGCTGAGTTTCGCCTTTTCACGCTAATGGCATCCATTTCTTTCTTCACGTAGATCTTTTAATTTTTTTCTCTGTTCTGCCCTTCTTCTCAGCCAGCTGTGCCCGCCTTTATGGTGTTGAGTTATTGTCGACGCGGTGATCGCTTGACCAACAATCCCCTCCCGCAGCGCCTGAATGGCCGAACGCCTTGGTCTGACCCATTCGACAAACAACGCAACGCGTGCACGTCCCCTAAACGACGGTGATGCGCCTTAATCAGTTTTCAGTCGTCGACTAGGCTTAGCCGGAGTGGATCTACACACATCAGGTGCACAGTATCATCCCGCCATTGAACGGATGACTGGCTGATCGCCCATTCCCTGGCGCCGTTGATCCGTACAATACATGTGAATCGGCGCTATAACCAAGGCCTGTACCTTTACTATTGCAACCCACTAGTGACGCGAGGTTGTGATTTCCAGAGTCGCTGTTATTATTGTCAATTCGTTCGGCACAACCAGGATTACCGCCGCTTGTTTCGCCAGGGAGCATTGCGTGGCCACCGACTCCTATTGACGTCTTTCATTGCTTAGCCTGCGTGGCCCGTCGGCACTTGGCACTAGTCGCCGTCAGTGGTTTGATTAGCCCCCTTTTTCAAAATTTACACTTTATCCTTAATCCCTCCACACACACGCACTTATATATACAGATACCCAGTCCACTGACACGTGCATCCTCAACCATGCCCTCGCCCACAGATTCTTCATTGCCGGTTAGTAACGGCCGAGATTCCCCTCACAATGGTCGCCCTGTCCACGATAGTACCCACGCCACTGGTACTGCAACGTGGCCGCTTGCGTCTAGTGTGCCTCAGACCAGCGACTCCACGGCTTCGTCAGTGGGCATGGACGCCGAATTGGACCGGATCATGAGCTCTTTTCATGGAACCATTGATGCCAACTCATTGGACATGGACGTGGATATCGATCAGCTGTTGAAAAACACCTTGGGCGATTTCCCGGCGCCAACCGCGAGCGGCTCAGCGGACGGTAGTGGCACTAACGGCGCCACATCCAATACTACAGCCTCTGACCCGCTGCCTCTTGCAGCAATGTCAACGGCAACGTCGTTGGCCAAGGCCACCGGGTCATCCGCCACAGATTTGCCGACGCCCGCCACCTCGTTTGACTCCGAGCCAACCAGCCTCCAATCCCTCCTCGCCTCGCTGGAATCCGAGGCCCTAGCACAGGCCGTGGGTGGTCCAGTCCCGAGCAACACGGCATCTCTGAGCTCTGGAGCGCAACGCCCTGGCTCTGGTTCGTTGCTTACTCAGCGACCTTTACCTTCCACCATACTCACACCGGCCTCGACTGCTCCCACCAACGGTGGTGCGCGACCTGGTCCCATAGGCTCCCATGGTGCCAAGGACACCGCACCCACCGTCTCTAAGGAAGCCATGATTAAGGCAGCGGCAATGGCCCGCGACCAAATGAAGCAAACCCACCCAGGCTCGTTGCCCTCTAGACCGGCCATGGCTCCAGCCTCGGCCACAGCCCTGGCAGCTGCTCGTCGCATGGCGGCCGCAACCTTGGCCAAGCACTCGATGGGCAGTGGGTCAGCACCGGCAGATACGCCACCGCCACGGGACCCATCATTGCCCAGCAACCCACCCACAGCTCCTCTGAATACGGGCAGCACTGGCCTTCACCATGCAGCGCCCTGGGCGGGACCCGTGCAATCTAACCCAACGAGCGGGTCCATCGCTAGGCCAGCGTCTAATACGGGCGCGGTAGCAAGCTTTATCCACAAGCTATCTAGCAATGCCTTTATGACCAGTGTCATGCAGCACTTGGCTCCCGACAAACGCCAGAATCTAATTTCCCTCTTTATGCAGCTGAATCAGGGCGGGTTAGCGCAGGAAGACTTTATTCGCAATGTCCACCGCCTGCTTGGGCCCCAGATTCCGCACCTATTGGCCACCTGGCGACAGAGTGCCACTGGTTCTGATGCCTCTAGAGCCGCGGTGGCAATGGACATCCCTGCCAAAACGCACGACTCGACTGCTACTTCGACCAAGGTGGCCAACCCAGTGGTAAGCGCCATACCTGAACCGACCCCAGCACCATCGGAGAGCGAGCCAGGCCATCCCGGTGCTGGTTCAAACTACCTCACAGACCAGCCAAAGGACTCCCAAGGCAAACCTGGCACCTTGGTCACACCAGCTGTGGATTCGGCCATACCAGCATCGGAGTTGCTAATCCCATCCATCACCGCTAAAGGCCCCCAACGCGGTCGAAAGCGCTCTTTGGACGATACCCAGCCAGATGTGGCCACCAAAGGCAAGTCTCCTTCCCCTGCAATAGGCGCTGTAACCTCCATGTCTCCGCCATCTGGTCCCTCAGCCAGCATCGCAGGTGCTGCAACCAAGGACAGCACTGCTGCTCGCGCCCATGACAAACCGCCCACCAAGAGCAAGCCGGGGTCCAAGGTCAATGCGCCAGTGGATTCTGCTGCAAGCCCCGCCACGGGTGGGCCTCGGAACCGAAATCGACCAACGGGCTCCAACAAGAAACAAAAGCTGGGCCATGCCGATTCACGCACACCCTCGGACGAAACGAGCAAGCGCACCCCATTGTCGACAACAGCGGCCACCTCTACCACCACCAAATCAACCCCCGCGCCTATGGCTGCTCAAGACAAGAATGATTTTGACCCACTGTCCGATGTGATGGGCTATGCTGGGTTCGATCTCCGGGAGGAGTCGGAGAATATGTTCCGCGATCACCAGCGCGCCGGAACTTCTGATGATATTAAGGACGCTCACGAGGCTGACGTAGAAACGACCGAAGCAGAGGCGGAGAAGCGCCGGGCCAAGGAGCGTGCTCAGACGTTTCTGGACCCCGAAGTGTTGGCCAAGGTGATAAGCCGCATCCTTGCTCAGGCCCAGCTACTCGATGTGGAAGAGGAGACCTTGAGGTATCTGACATTGGCTGCGCAGGACCGGCTTCGAACGCTGGTTGAGCAGATGGTGCAGGCGAGCAAGCACCGCACCCGATCCCTGCACCTGGCGCCTCCACCGGTGAATGGCTATGGGCAACCATTGTACCGCATCATGGTCCACCAGGATGTGCGTAAGCAGCTCATGGCTTTGGAGCGGGTGGACCGCGAGGCTGATCGGCAGCGAAAGCTGCATATACTGAATCGACAGCAGCCAGATGGTTCGGTCGGGGCGATAGCCGAGGGCCAAACCGCCGGGGCTATGGGCAATGCCACTGTTTCGGGGGATAAGGGCACTGATGAAGCCACAGCACGCGAGCGTGGTGATGTCAAGGCAACTGGTGATACTTTGGCAGGGACCACTGCCACGCCTAAGCCTGCCAAAAAACGACGACGCGAAGTGGCTGGCAGCTCGGGATCGCTGACCCGGAGCATCAGCGACGACATTCGCAAAAAGATGACCAACCAAACGGCGCTACTCAGTGTGGGCGGCGTGCGACGCAGTTGGATGATGGTTGGGAATAACGAAGCAGCTTCTCCGCCTCCCGCCACGACACCCGTCGCCAGCCGGTCACGGGCCAACAGCGCCACTGGCCCTAATACAGCGTTACCGGATGCACCCACGGCGGATGCTCCTACCAGTATGTCAATCCCACCCCAGCCCACTGCGGAGGTTACCTTACCATCGACCAGCCACACCATGGCTCGTTCGGTGTCGCATACCCCAGTAACATCCGAGACTGCCGTGAAGCCAGAGTCAGCTGTGCCAGAGAGCAAATCAAGCCACCCCTCGCGTAGCGGTTCCGTTGAGCCCACTGATGCTGCATCACCGTCCCCACAACTTGCGCGGTCCATTTCCGGTCGCAGCTCACTGCCACCTAGCGATGGACGACGACCGCGTGTGTTATCAGGCACACCCATCACTCGCCGCCCAATTCGCACGGGGCTTAGCTCCCCATTCCGTGGGCCATTGCTGGGTCACAAAGGAGCTGATGCCAAGGGGCCAACGACGCTCGGCTCCTCATCGCCCTTTGCGCCCTCCTCGGTCAAGACGCCGCACACCCCGGGCATCGTCACTGTGCGGGATGCCCTCTTTTGCCTGGAGCGGGAGCGAGCTGGTTATGGCGCTCAGAGTGGCATCAATGCTATGGGTGGCAGCTGTGGCGAAAAGGTCATGCTCAAACTGTACCACAAGTATCTCAAAGACTAGAGAGCAGGGCCTTGTTACTGTTTAACTAATGGGACTGTTCTAATTTTGACAAGGTCACCCTCCCTCCCTTGGGCTGGGGTCATGCATATACCAAGTATTCTGCACGATGGCACGTCGGAAACCTACATCACGCTTTTCTGTCTCGGTTTATTTCGTGCCTGTTCCTGAATTGTTTAGGGTTAGAAAGTGTGGGCTAATAAACACGTACCATGGCATGGCCTTGACAAGGTGACGCTAGGCGATAAAGTGATCGCAAGTCCGCGCCACAGAGAAAAAAAAACAAGAGGAAAAGGGATCACCACAGCTGGCACATTGATAATCGTCGTATGGTACATTTTTAGGGGTTAAAAAGGGGCCTCTTGCTCAGCAGTTGAGTAGCAAGTGGAAATGCAGTCAAGGTGGCGAGTCGAGCTCATGCCGGATATGTGATAAATACTCATCCACCTGGAATGACAGCTCACTAGTAGCAGCGAAGGGGTCGTCGAGCGATGGGTCGGGAGCAGTGGCAGGCAGCAGTACCTCCGACGAGCACCGGTAGGTACGTTGAATCAGCTGCATCCGGTCGGTCAGCATACGGTGCCTTTGATCGACGAGCGCCTGGTATGCAGCACGTCGCTGTTTGGTGTCATGGCGCAGTGCCGTCAATTCGGCCAGCTGGGCCTGCCGTTCCTGCTCATTGTGCGAAAGGTGGATGTGGCCCACACCGAGGTTCCGGGCGTCCCGCTGTGGGTCGTAATAATCGGTAGTTGTCCCGGTGCTCTGTACAAAGGCAACGGGATCGAGTGCATGCTGTGGGACCGGAGATGCTGGAGCGCGCGGCGAACTGCCCGGTGAGGGTGTGGAGTGGTCAGTCGAGGATAAAAGCGCACGGGGAACCTGGCTCTTGGGAAGGGTGCGGCTCCGACCAAACTCATCAATGAATTCCACCAGCGGCTCCTCGTCTTCGCTGCCCTCACTGCTGCCAGCGGACGACACCTTTGCGGCCATGGCATCGACATACTTTTGGTCAAAGTTAACAAGCATCCCATCCTTTTTAAAGTGTTGGTTAGGGTCAATGCCCTCGCGTCGGACCATTCGATCATAAAGGTGTGCTTTGCGCTCCAGCGCCTCCCGCACCCTGGTCTCAGAGGGCGCTTCGGCTTTGATGTGGTGCAGGTCCCGTTGGGCACGGTCCGCCACGCCCCGGTTCTGGCGCTGCCATATGCTCGACGACGCCCGTGTGGCACTTGCACCCACGTTATGCAGTTTGTTGAGGTCTTGTACGGTGTGCGGGGACGGGCGTTTGGCCGCCTCGATTTGCGCCCGCAGGTCAAAGACGGCCGCCGAGTTGAGAGCAATCTTTTTGGGCATGGCTGTTGGCGCTGTTAAGGTTGTGACCGCCTAAATGAGGGTTTATTCTAGCACAGTAATTAATAAGTAAAGGACGACCCCGTACCTGGGTGTCGGAGCCAGCGCACTTCAAGGCGAGGCCTCTGGCCGTAGGCCTGCTCATCTGGTGACGAGTCACCTGACTCGGCGCTGGGCGGCCTTCGGCCGCCACAGCGCAACCAAGGGACTAACCGCGGTGCTCTGGTGTGCACCAAATAAGTCTGAGTGCAGCCAGTTCTCGGTGTAAAAACCCAAAAAAAATAAAAGGAAAGAAAAGAAAATCAAAAACAATCATCAACAGTGCCAACAAGAAATAGCGGAGCAGCCGTGCCTGATCAGTGCAGCCACCCTGAACGCTTGTCAAAAACCAGCGTGCATTCTGCAGTAATTCCTTCTTTGTTGTTGTTGCACACCCACTTTGTATACTATTTTCTCTTTATCAGCTCATGTCCCGCTTGCCTTGAATGACCGATGCTCTCTGATACCGACGAAATCACCCGGTCCACTGCCCAGCGGTGGGCCATCGTGGACGCTTGGCTCCACCAACAGCAACCCCAAATCTCGGCGGCCTCTGCAGCATCCGAAGCAGCTCAATCCTATGGCGCTTGGGCTGCAGCCATTGCGTCCTTGGAGCGCACGGACGAAACGCTTGCGCTGTTGGAACTGCTCCACGATTACCAGGCGCATGCGAGGGCCAACCAGGAGCTGGCCAGCCAATTTAACCGCCACATGGCTCGGGAATACGAGACCCAAACCGCCTGCATGACCCAAGCCTTGCAAGCTACGAGTATGTCGCTGGCGAATGTTCCACCCTCGCTCAAAGACCAGCTGGAATCCCTTAGTAGCATCGCCGTGCTGCTGGATCTAAAGGACGTCACGCTCAGCAGGTAGGGATAGAGTCACTGTTATAGATATGTGTGGAGCTGCGGGTGATGAGCGAGCAGTAAGTTCTAGGGCGCTACTTACCTGAACGGCAAGGTACCGCTGGACATTTGGTTTGGTCGTGCTGTTATAGTGGCCCAAAATAGGCCACTGTGGAGAAAGCACCAACCGTGCGCAGTTTGACTAACGCAATGGCATTGGCGTGGATGGTGCGGCTTTCCCCATTTCCATAGCTTCCAAGTCGCACTCTGCACCTGGTGCAACCGCTACTGGGCCCAAAAGCGGACCCTGCTTGAGCTACGATCACAACAGCGTCGGATCCAGCAACGCCGGCAAGACGCTCAGCGGCAGCTGCAAAAGGTGAAAAGGTCAGCCTGTTCAGCGATTTGCTGCAATTATATTGGTTTGGGAACAGTTTTTTTCTGTTATCGTTTACGGTGCAGAATACTCACCGTTGCCCTGCCATTATGCTATTTGTTGACTATTATCACTATCCTTAATCTCTTCCTCCTCCTCCTCCTCCTTTAATGTTTTTTACCATCATTTGCCTTTGTTATTGCCAGACTAGTGGGGTGCCTTGGTGCGTTGACTAACCTGAAAACCTCCACGATGTGCTTGCTCTAACTTGGAATCTGCCACGTAGGGTGTTGAGCCAAGCTACAGCTGCACGCCCAATGGAAGAGCAAAAGGTGCGAGAGTGGCGCCACAATACCCAGCTGCTTAGTCAAAAAACCAAGGAGTATGCCACCCGCGTTGCTGACCTTGACAACGCGGTTCAAGCCATTGACCCAGTTGCGAAGCAGATTGACTATGATTCGCTGAAGCGCAGCAATGGCCGTATTGCTGAGCTGTCTGAGCTGCTGGATCAGCACCAGGCCAAAGTCAACAGCTATATGGCATTGCCACCGGTAAGTTCTTATATGGAGGGCCCAAAGTGACCATGCCCTAGGCCACAGCAGCTGCGTGGGTAAGATGAAGAGCATGTTTACTTGTCCTTCAGCTTTTACCACTGGCAACCCGCTCCTAGATTCATTCTGCCCTTTTAATCTCTGTTTGACTTTGGCCCCATGGTTGGGTGGATGTATTTGTTGTTCCATCGATAGGACATCACGCTGGCCAAACTAAAGTTGGACGAAGCCAATGCCCACTTAGTATGTTGTCCGAGTACATCGCCTTATGCTCTATGTTAGTTGGGTGGTCTTAACCATAATGGCATCCATGGGGAATATTTGGTCTGCACTGCACTGACCAAAAAGCGGCTAACTAGGCAAGTCTTTTGCGCAACTGATTGCCTTGGCTGGTCTTAACTTTGCTGTGCATTGACGTTTGGTGGGCATGGATACAATTGGTTGGTGGACTGGGCTGGATACATAGGTCAAGCTAAAAAGGGAGCGTGAAGCTTTGCTTGCAAAAATGGTGGACCAGTTGGAATGAAGGTGCCTATGCATTATTCACCCAACGGCTCTATTTTGCAGCTACATTCTATCCCTACTGGGTTTGGGGAGACTGGTTGGCAACGTACGGAGCATTACTAGCCAACGTTAGTATCTCCCCATTGGCAACTGCGATCAACCCAGTGTTTGTTAACCCCATTTAGCATTGCTTGTTGTCTCAAAGTTTGACTTGCATAAACCAGTGCACCTTGGCTTCCTTGCTGAGTTTGATACCGCCCTTGCCAGGGTTTCCGCAAACCGTATGGGGAGCTGGCTGGTTGACAAGCTCAGGGCATGGCAGGTTTGGTGAGCTGGAAATTTTGAGCAATGGCCCAGTAGTACACGTGATGCCAGGTGACATCGGCCTGACCTCTTGCCTTTTTCCCGCCCTTCGCTGTGCACGCATGGGAGCACCCCATCTGTGTGGATCGCGGGAGTTTCTGAGCCAATCAGTTGTCCGCGACCCGCACCCATTACGACATTGCTCATATTTTTTTTCTCGACTGCCCCTCTTTCACTATCCCAGAGCTGCCGATTGGGCTGAACGATAACTTAAAAAACATCAGACGTTTTTTTATCCACAACATATATAGCTGACGCTGTGCCCAGGCCCCAGCGATTGACATTAAGCGGTGTGTAGCGTCCTTTGGCATTCTTCATTACATTTTTTTCACCTTTAACTCTTCCATTCCACCAGTCGACAACGGTGCGCGTGCTGGCTGCAATCGCTTCAAGCATTACGCTTTTCACTGAGGTTGTTGTTGTTTTCTCGTGTTGCATTTCAATCATCTTTGCTCGAGCGCATTGGTTGTGATTGGTTGGCCAGCCACTACCTCACATTACCCCCTATCACCACTACTACCTTTCGCATTTCAACTCATCATGGTTTCAGCGTCCAAGCAAAAGCGGCTCAACGCCCGCAAGTCCAAAAAGGACGATCCCAAGCCGGCTGCGGACAAGGCCCCCAACAAGCAGGTCAACCCCGATGACCTGCCGCTCGACAAGCTGGCGCTCGACAACGACCTGGTAGTCACGGGGGTGCTGACTTCTCTGGAGACGGCCCGCGACGTCAAGGCCGAGTCGTTTTCTCTGTCGTTTCACGGCCGCGAGCTCATCTCCAACACCACACTGGAAATCAACCATGGCCGGCGGTACGGGCTGCTCGGTGCCAACGGGTCCGGAAAGAGTTCTTTCTTGGAAGCCCTGACATCACCCGATGCCCCATTGCCTCGATTGATGGACGTGTATTTGCTCAAGGAAGAAGCGGAGCCTACCGATAAATCGGCTGTCGAGTACGT
>JANBQA010000726.1:0-10691 GCA_027576955.1 Dimargaris xerosporica
GAAATAGTCAAACCATGGTGCCTATGACTGAGCCCTGCGTGCTGTGGGAGTCCATGGTCGTTATCGACCTTGGGGGTTTATAAAGCCCCTAGGGATAACGCAGATAGTTGGACAGGGAGCCCTCAAAAAACCAGAGCAGCGCGGGCTATTGGCGGGAGAGAATTATCCCATCCATCGCTCTTTTTTATTTTTCTGAGAAGGGATATTGAGGTGCAGTCCTGTTTGTCTGCTGCTCCCTCGCGTATTGATGCAGGTGCCCAAAGGATGGTGCTATTAGTACTGTTGGCAAGTGATCAGGAACAGTGCTTGGCCCGTATTTTCATCGTCATATTACTCTGTCAATATCTCTGATTTCCATTCATTGATTAGTACCAGGTCAACCGTACCGGCTTGTCTCGCTGCCATGGCCCCCGGCCGCACCACACGGTCCAACACCGACTCTACCGGACGCACGCACCGCAGCAAATCTACCGGAAAACGCCAGGCCAACACTAAGCACGCGCGACATGCTCGCAATGAGCCACGAGATGCGCCTGACCATCGGCAGCTCGATCTGACCACGCTTGCGCAAGATCCGCTAGTTTTGCTGGCAACGGGGCACTGGGGATTCACTGTGGGCGACGCGACATCGGCAAAATTGTCGACGTCGGATCTCAAACGAATGGCTACCAAACCAGTGCTGTGGGATCCTCGCGTGGTGGAATCCATCTACCGCGATCACCTGGAAGCCAAAGGGTTTCCGGCCAAAAAGCTGGCCCTCTTGGAAATGTCGCTCTACTTGGAAAAGTATTTGTGGCCTCATTTGGATAGTATTCAGCACCTTGCTCCTGCTCACATCTTGTCCATTGTCTTGCTGGTCAACGAAAAATTCCGGCAACGCATCAATGACCCGTGGCAGTTTCTGATAGCGGCGAATGGCATCCAGGCGATGGTGTCCGCCCCTGCCGCTAGCAACACTGAGCGCCAGCAAGCCTTCCTAACAACTTTTTTTCAGCAGGTTGTGACGCTGTTATCGCCTCCGCACTTTCAAGCCCACACGACGGCCATCAAACGCGCGTTAGTGACTTTTTTGGTTCACTGCTTTCAATCGCTCGAAAACGACCTAATTCGCCCCGAATGCATGCGTCTAGTGTCAGTGGGCTCGTGGCACTGCCTTTGCGACGCCCAAGTGCGGGACTGCGAGTTTCAGCGCGCGCCCAAGCTGCGCAAATTCTGGAACCATTTGAACCGCAAGTTTGCCCTGGCCAATCCTGACCAGCAGGCACAGTTCGCTCGTGAACAAACGTTGCTGGCCAACCTTTTAGGCGATTTCTTGGCACTGATTAGCCAATTCCCCATGCCGGCATCCGAGGGTTCAAGCGACGATCAAGTGAGCAACGGTACCAGCGACACTGCGACCGCGTTGGCGTACGGCGAGGCCTGTTTGGAGCTTTTCATCGAATTGGAGGCGCAGCTACCCACTCGGCGGTGTTTCCATGCGCTATTGCTGGACCATCAGGTCGTCGTGGCTTGTCGGCGATCCTTATGGTACTTGCAACCCACCCACCGCCTCGCTAAACGGTTTGCCATGTTAACCGACATGCTGGATTTTTACGCCGACTTTGAAATCGACAGCAGCACGGGTGCTGCGCTGTCGGAGACCGAACGCACCGACAGGCACTATGAACGGGTGGAAAGCCTCCAACTGTACGCTTTTCAACACCTGCGCGCGGAGTTACAGGATTTTGTGCTGGCGAGCATTGCTGATGTTGACAACCCCCCTGCACTCCAGATATTTTTTGGCGCACTCTCGGATGAGCAGCTCGTTACGCTGTGCCGATCATTAGGTATCCGCACAGCGCCTCGCCCACCGTCAACGCACCGTACAGGGCTGGCCCCGACCGTGTCTACCGAGCCCGATGCCAACCCTGCAGTCATGGCGGTTGACACCACCGATGCGCCGGGCTCAGCTGCTGGTGGCCCAACGCCATACAATACCCAGCATCTGCTGGATGTGTTGGTCTATCGCTTTAGCCGTCGCCCCAGCCAGATTGACCTGATCAACGCGCTACCACTTTACCCCAACGAAGGTCTCATTTTTGACGAGGCGCTTAATCCCACCCAGCGGCTGTCTGCCAACCGCTCGATTGGCCTAGCGGACTTGGCGTACCGATTGTCTTTGCCCGGTTCTACTCCTCGATCTCCAACTGCTTCTACCGCTGTTGCCACTTTCCATTGCTTGCCACTTCCCCAACTGAATCTGCAGTTTCTAACGCTGAATGATTACCTATTACGCAACTTTCTGTTGTTTGAGCTCGAATCCACTTATGGCATCCGCCAAGATTTGGAAGATGCCATCCAACGCCTGCGACCGCGATCGGTGCACGACGATGTGGGCAACCGCCAAGGCACGCAAGGCCAACACACCCAGTTTCACGGCTGGTCACGAATGGGATGTCCTATTGAGACCTTTGCTGTGGTTCAGGTAACGAAGCCGCGACTGGGGGCCAACGTTCCGGGCCAGGTTCAGGCGGATGTGACCATCAATGTTTCACGATACGCCGATTCTATTCGCCAGGAGTGGGATAACCAAATACGTCCACGCGATGTGCTCTTTTTGGTAACAGTGGCGGCAAAACCCTGGACCCACCGACGGTTCCAAGAGGAAGGCAAGGATCAACATGGCGACGGAAAAAGCCGGAAATCGCGGTCGTTTCAAGACCACTTTGGCGTGCAGTATGTGCGCGGTTGCGAAGTGTATGCGGTGCTTGATGACGAAGGCAAGCCCATCGACGAGCGAGGCAAGCCCAAAGATGGACAGCAGCGGCCCCAGGGTCCTACCCGTACCTACCGTGTGCTCCTGGACACCAACCAGTACGCGCAAGATATGGCCCAGTTCTCCGACCACCCTCCCAGCCAAGGCATGGCAGTCGATGCCAGTACGGTATCCAGCGACCACGACGACGTGTATGAAACATTCAACGTGCTGGTTCGGCGCAAGCCCGAGGAAAATAACTTCAAGGCCGTCTTGGAGACCATGCGCGACCTAATGCAGAGTCATACCACCCTACCTGCTTGGCTTCAAAGCGTTTTTCTCGGCTACGGCGATCCGGCCAGTACTCATTACACCCGTCTTGCCAACGCACTGGCGGAAATCGATTTTCGTGACACATTTTTGGACTTTGCTCACTTGCAGGAGTGCTTTCCTCAGGACCAAGTGCGTCCTGCCTCTGGTTGGGACGAAACCATGCCCGCACCGTATGTGGTGCAGTTTCCGACGAAATCGGCGACGGGTGCGCAAGTCTTGACGGCTCGCTCCTACCGGCCACGCAATATGGGACCCTACCCGTTCGATGTACCCAAACGCAACACGGTGCGCTTTACTCCGCGCCAGGTGGAAGCCATTCGTTCAGGGTGCAACCCGGGCCTCTCGTTGGTTGTGGGGCCACCGGGCACGGGTAAGACCGATGTGGCGGTTCAGATTATTGCGAATTTGTATCACACGTTCCCCGATCAGCACATCCTATTGGTTACCCACAGTAACCAGGCGTTGAATCAGTTATTTGCCAAGATTATGGCCCTGGACATCGATGAGCGCCATTTACTGCGGCTGGGGCATGGCGAAGAAGAGCTGGAATCAGCCGAAAACTTTAGCAAGTTTGGCCGGGTAAATTCATTTCTGGTCCGTCGGCTCGCCTTGTTGCAAGATGTGGACCGTTTAGCGCAGTCGCTTCAAGTACCAGGCGCTCATGGCGATACGTGCGAAACTGCCAGCTACTTTTACATTTCGCATGTGCTGCCGCGGTGGGAGCCGTATCTACAACGTCTGGAGGCATGCCAAGAAACCGCAACGCAAACCACGGCACCCGACCAACTAGACGCCTGCGCCAACGACGAGGCGGTGGCTTTGGCCAAGCAGGCCATTGTGGACCATTTCCCGTTCTACAAGTATTTTGCCAACGCTCCCCAGCCGCTGTTTGCGCCTAGCCTGGCGGTGGCAGACATGGTGGAGGTTGCTATGGGTTGCTTCCGGCATATTCACCGCATGTTTACCGAGTTGGAAGAGCTGCAAGCGTTTGAACTGCTCCGAACCAACTACGACCGGTCCAATTACTTGCTAACCAAGGAAGCCAAGATTGTGGCCATGACGTGCACTCACGCAGCGCTTAAACGTCGCGAGCTGGTGGCGATGGGGTTCAAGTACGACACGGTGGTGATGGAAGAAGCAGCGCAGGTGCTCGAAGTGGAAACCTTTATTCCACTGCTCCTCCAAACTCCTGCTGCAGGCGAAGCGGACCGGTTGAAGCGCGTGGTGCTGATTGGCGATCACCATCAGCTGCCCCCGGTGGTCCAGAACCATCGTTTCCAGCAGTACAGCAACCTGGAACAGAGCATGTTTACGCGGTTTATTCGACTCGGAGTGCCACATGTTCAACTGGATCGCCAGGGTCGTGCTCGGCCTTCGATTGCAGCGCTGTACGCGTGGCGCTATCGGGTCTTGGGCAACCTTCCCAATGTTCAAACGTTGCCGCAGTACCAGTTGGCTAACCCAGGGTTTGCCCATGCGTTCCAAGCCATCAATGTGGAAGATTATCAGGGCAAGGGCGAGACCCAGCCTGTGCCGTACTATTACCAAAATTTGGGCGAAGCCGAGTACGTCGTGGCCATGTACCAGTACATGCGCCTGCTGGGTTATCCCGCGGACCGCATCACGATTCTCACCACGTACAATGGCCAGCGGGCCCTTATTCGGGACGTCCTGCAGGGGCGCTGTGGCTGGAATCAAGAGTTTTTCCAAATGCCGTCCAAGATCACCACGGTCGACAAGTACCAAGGCCAGCAGAATGACTATATACTGCTGTCGCTCGTGCGAACCCGCGCCGTGGGTCACTTGCGCGACGTGCGGCGATTGGTGGTTGCTGTCTCTCGCGCCCGGTTGGGTCTGTACGTGTTTTGCCGTCGCTCACTTTTTGAAACGTGCGCAGAGCTGGCGCCTACATTCCAGCAGTTTGCGCAATTTCCAGAGCAATTGGCTCTCGTTCCCAACGAGTCGCTTGATGGCCCATTTGAGCGAGCTGAACAGGCAGCCCAAACTCTGGCGCCTGAACTGGTCAAGGATGTAGCTCACATGGGTGACATTG
The DNA here is from genome assembly GCA_027576955.1 of Dimargaris xerosporica. NCBI lineage: Eukaryota > Fungi > Kickxellomycota > Dimargaritomycetes > Dimargaritales > Dimargaritaceae > Dimargaris > Dimargaris xerosporica. The sequence goes on from JANBQA010000726.1 coordinate 5,121, forward strand.
TGTACCAACGCTGCCAGGCACAATTCAAACGCAGCTCTCCGCCGATGGAAGCCGTGCCATTGTCGTCCAACGATGGCGAATCAACCGCTGAGTCCGAGGTCGAGCCATCGACCATGGATACGAGTTCCGACGGGTCTGACGCAGTGAGCGAAGCCGAGTCGCTGGGCGAACAATCGGACTAGCGTTTGCAACTAGTGGCTGGGCCAAACCTAGGCTTGGACTCCACTGATATATTCTGGCTATTTGACGTGTGGTGCTTTTAATTCAATTTTGTGTTTGCGATGTTGGAGTGGGTGGTGGGAGAGAGAGAAATTGAACAAGGCCTATGATTCTTTTTGTGCGATATATATATATATATATCGTTAGCATTACTACTCTTCGTACGCACTTGACCTGCCCCTGGCGCTCATTAAACTAGGCATCTCACTAACTAGGCACTGGCTAACTTTTCGCCCACCACCGTTCTACGACCTGCTCCGCTGGTCAGCGTTGCTTTCAGCTCAGTCAACCTCCGCCCGCAAACTGATAGAAAAATATTACACGTGATCTATCGGGTGTAGTCGCATGCTTGAGTGTTCAGAGTCAAGGAGGCTTGTACCAACCGAGAGCAAAATGTCGGCAGTTGGTAAATTCCTTTTGTAGCCAAACTGCTTTATAAGCCTTGAGTATTTGTTACCGATTGTCCTTTTCCGTCATGGTCAAATTGGTAAGCGTGTCGCCCCATGAGAGGCATCCAACCATGGCCATTGTCACTGAGTGTTTAATCGCACCCAGTTGTTAACCAAGGCCAATTTGAAGCGTAGAATGCTGGGATGGTTTGGCCGTGGGCTCACCGACGTATTAAAATAAGGTCTGCGCGGAGTTCTGCACAATGTGGACAAACTGCGCTATTGCGCGCTGGAATGCTAGACGCCATTATCGCGCACGCCAAACGCGCATTGCTATTTAGTCCAGCTCAACGATGCGACATTTGTATGGGATTGCGGATTGCCCAGCCCGCGCGATGATCCAGGTAGGCATTTGATGCATATCGTCACCAAAAATGGAGCTGCTTAATATCGTGACTAGTTCCTGGCTAAGCTCTGAGAATAGTAACACGGAGAAAGATAGAGAAAGTGTGTGTGTGCGCTTGTTTTTTAATGAGTCCCGAGGATGACACTCGTGCTTACGGATCACAGCGCCTGCACTTGGATTAATAATGGTACGGCACTTCCATGGGCGGATGGCGTGGTTAGAAGCGGAAAAGGGACAAGCTAAAAAGACAGCACCCAGCCTATGGGCTGACCTCTACCTAGTCGATTGGGCCGCGGTCGACTTTATCCTCATATCCAACCACACGCAGATGCTCGCGCTGCCCTTTATTACCGAATACACCGATTTCTCTGGCCAGGTGTACTTTACTGAGGCCGGGTTGGTATTTGGTCGGTGCGCTCTCGAAGAGATGCGTGCTTACCACAATGAGCCCGTGGCACTGGGCGCAGCAGTGTCCACCAGCGCTGATGCATCAGGGTCACAGACTATGTTACCGTCCACTGTTCCGTCCTTGCCGTACACGCACAAGGACATCCACCGCACCTTGGAGAAAATTCAAGTTTTGCGGTACCGCGAATCACAATCCCCGTTGCCCAACGTGCGCGTCACACCCTATAGCTCGGGGTTTGCTCTGGGTAGCGCCAATTGGGCGGTCGAAGTCGAAGGGCAGCGCCTGACCTTGCTCTCGAACGCGTCGCTGCTGACAGGAACACACCCAAGCGAGTTTGACTGGCACGTGGTGGAGCACACCGATGCCCTAGTCATTGCTGGCGACTTTACATGCGAAGGACCTCCGGCACTTTCCTTGGCCCAACGCTTTGGCCAAATTGCCAGTACTGTGGTTGCTACGCTAAAGCGCCACGGGAATGTATTGCTGCCCTGCCATATCATGGGCCCAATATTTGATATTTTAGAGCACATTGCCGTGGCTCTGGATACCTCTGGGCTGGACCAAACGCGCATGTATGCGATTTCACCTGTCGCCGACCGGGCCCTGTTGTACTCCAATATCATGGGCGAATGGATGTGCCAGGGCAAACAAGCGTTGATCTACTTGCCTGAAGCGCCCTTGGCACAGGACGAATTGATCAGTACGCGGCGTCTGCAGTACCACGCTAATTTGGCTGACTTGGAACTCAAGTCCTACCAGGAGCCATGCATCATTCTGGCTGGCCACCCATCGTTGGGTTTGGGCGCAGCGCCCCAGCTCTTACAACGCTGGGGTGAGAATGACCGAAACTCGGTCATTGTAACAGGTACGTAACAGAATAGCAAAGTGTTTTACATTTTGGGCTGTGGTCTCGCTTACCTTTTCTCCCATTTCCCTTTTAGCGATGCAAAAGGTCCACTAAGCTGGTAGTTGGTCACGTAGCACTAAACTGATTACCCTACATACAAACGGGCTTCTGTATTTAACTGAGGTTGCTGCGTTGGTGTGAACCATTCAGACCCAGACACGGACATCTACCGCTGCTGGCAAGCGATGAAGCAACGCGGTCTAGTCGCTCAGGCCGTTCCACGGTGCCAGGTGCACCCCATCCCAGTTGATACCAATCTGCAGCTACACGATTTGGTGGGAATAGTCCAAACCACACAAGCGAAAACGGTGGTGGTGCCCAGCAGCGCTGAGCCTTACCTGCGCCGCCATGCACGGCTAGCAGCGAACCAAGTGCTATTAACGCATAGCTATTTGGAGCCGGTGGAGTGGTCGTACACGGTGCCGCAACACCGAATGGCCTTTTTGGCTGAGCAGGTAACGATTACATTGCTGCATTCCTTTGGTCAGACATGGCCTCCTATGAACCACACTTGACTGCGTCGTTCTATTTAAACTCGACTATTCGGACTGTGCGGGGCCTTTGGTAACTGGTATGATGCAAGTAGTCTGATGAGAGCAATACTCTAATACTCATGGTGTTAAACGGTGTAATGCCAATACCTCCTTGCGACCCAGGCGGCCCAAACGGCACCTGTATACCATATCGATGGTAAAGCAGTCGTTCGCATCCAGGGCCACCTTCGAGCTGAGCGGGATGGCTTGTGGATTAAGAGCCCGCCTGTATTTAAACAGGCCACGGCCAAGTCCAAGCGCATGGTGTGCGGCCAGTTGCTGGTTGACCGACTGCAGCACTGTCTTGAAAAGGTAAAGACTAGGCCATGCATTAGCCATTCATGCAGGTCCCAGCTGAGAGCACCGCTGGCTGGAGAGAATGGTTTTTCTTAGGATTGTTTGGCGTGCTGCTTGAACTGAGCTGACCAGGGCTGTGAGCAACGCTGGATTATTGGGGCGGAATAATCCACAGGATCATGAGCTTTCGCTTGTTTCGGTGGCGCATCCTACGCGAAATGAGGTGGTGTTTAATGTCGTGTCGACAAACCGTGCTGCCACAGCCACCATTAGCTGCCGCAATGGTACAACCAAAGTACTATGTGATTCCGAAGCGTTACGGCGAATGTTGTGCACACGGATTTTGACCACATCCTTGCTCGAGTTGTGACCGAAAGTGGGGGAGAGGCGTACGCTTGTCCAATGTATTATTTTGTATGTGCCAAGGATACCAACAAGACTGGTGGCGCTGGGACATCTTTTGCTTATTGCTAGCAGCTGATTGTTAGCGGTTCTCAAACTTTTGTCACTGCTAATTCTGTCCAATGCCTTTTCTGTTCAGGCGCTGCCGGTGACAGGTTAAAACAGTGAACACGCCTAAGGTATAGGGTTTTGGAAATCGCACAGCACTAAAGCCCTCCTATATGCCCAAATGACAAAGTATTGGGCACCATGACCAAATGGATTACCCTATCCAAGCCCATCAGCGGTGGCCAAGCGCTTTATGCAAATTCTTTGTTATTCTTTGCCCTACTCTGTTACCCAGTCATTTTTTCGTGTCAAACTAATGCCATGGGTTTCGGCTGCAAAGAATAAATATGTGTGAGCACGATAATTGGGCCAGTAATGTCAGGACTGTGCAGGTCTAGTCCACCATGTGAGGCTGGGTAGCTGGAGCGAGTGCCAAGGGTCTCAACAGCAGGCAGAGTATCCATTTGAACAATATTTGGGGCAACATAGCATTGACACCGTAATGACCTTCCATTTTCCACCACATGACCGTGGATTTGAGCGGGCGTGCCCAAATCTGTGACCAGCTAGTCCAATGCTGCCTTTTGTTGGCCTTGGGCACAAGCCTCGATGCAAGCATGATGGTCCATAGGTAATACCACCATATGTAATCGGGTGAGTGAGCGATGCGCTTTGTTAACTGAAAGGCCTTCTAACATATCACGGCTTGAAAGCACCAGCTGAGCCCAAATGCTCGGCATACCTACGGCAAGGTTCGGGTGTGGGTGCCGCCCATGAGCGGCCGTTAGCCAGACGAATAGGCCAGACATGGTTGCTGGCTATGGCCAGTGGATAAAAAGGGCGCAGTGTTTCAAGAATGCCCCGGACCGAGCACTCTTGCCACGCATACACTCGCTTTAGGGCAACGGCTGGTCCCTTTTTTGGATTCCATAGCACGGCAGCTGGTCATGGGCGTGGCACAGCAGGGCGCCAGCGTAGCACCAGCGAGATACAGCAGCGCCCAATGCAAGGGCATTGCTGCATTGGCCGGCTGTGGCCGATGCGAGCAGTGGCAAAAGAAAAGCGCCCTGGTGACAGGGGGTAAAGAACACAGCGTGTCACCGTTGGCCCTGGACGCCATTCGACGCCATTGGCTGCGATAAAATGCGTGGATGGCGCGGGGCTCGTTCCAACAACGGCAGCGTCTTTTTCCCCTTACTCAAGCACAGCAGCACTGCCAGCACAGGCAATGCAGGCGTGTGGTTCGCTGGTGCCCAATGCTTGGTGCGACCAGCACATACACCCAGCATTCGCAGCCATTGCACTCTTATGGCACACGGCAAAGCAGTGGAACGTGTGCGGACGGTGACACGGTCCATCGTTCACGGTTCACGAGCCGCCCATTTCTGCCACCACTGGGCGTAGAGCAGCAGATCGAGCCCTGCCTGTTGAGTGCAGCCTACACATCAATGATCCCTCTGTCCCTGGGCGATGTGGTCGGTGGTCTAGGTGAAGTGCCAATGAAAAAACCATGCCGATGATAGCGCACCTCCAGCGCCTGGCATTGGCCCATACACATATAAATACTACCGGGTTTACCGCCCTCCCTCTTTCTCTCAGATTGCTCTGCTGTAGCCTTCTCTCTCCCGCTCTCCTTTGCTTGAGTCGCTATTGCTTGACGCCGTATTCCCTGCGCTACTCACGCCCAAGTACATCCTTTGCCTCTCTCTGTCCCTTTAGCCGTACAACACGACGCTACCCTGCTCCTTTCACCCCACACGCACCCATCAACCCCACGATCAGTATGGTTCGCATAACTCTCTGGCTGTTGGCTACTGTGACTGTAGTGTCTCCCAACTCGGTGGAGGCTGGGGAGCAGGGAATCACCTGACTCCCTTGGCCCCACCCGGCTGCACCTGTGGGCCAACTATTTAAACACAAGCCCTTAGCCATCGAGGCAAATTAAGGCTTGAATAAATACC